>CAUYSK010115775.1:0-23591 GCA_963575035.1 Avahi laniger
TGTAGTCCCAGCTACCTGGGAGGCTGAGGCAGTAGGATTGCTTGAGCCCAAGAGTCTGAGGTTGCTGTGAGCTAGGCTGACGCCACGGCACTCACTCTAGCCAGGGCAACAAAGTGAGACTCTGTCTCAAAAAAAAAAAAAAAGCCAATCATTGTAATGTACCACATCAACAAACCAAGGAAGAAAATTCACATGATCTTACAAATTAATGCAGAGAAAAGCATTTGACAAAATAGCAAAGCCCATTTCTGACAAAAAAAATCTCAGCAAATCAGACATAAATGTCTCCAATTTGATAAAGAACATCTACAAAAACACAGAAAACTTCATACTTAATGATGTGAAAACTAGATTCTTTCCCACTAAGATCTATGGAAAAAAGAAAAAAAAAGGATGTTGTCTTTCACCATCCTTATTCTACATCACTCTAGAGTACCCAAAACAATATTAAAGAAGAAGTACAATATTGGAGGATTCATGGTATCAGTTTAAAGACTTTCTATAAGGCCAATATTAATCAATATAGACTAGTATTCGTAAAAGGACAGACACATGATCAAAGAAATAAAATAAAGAGGCTAGAAAGAAACAAAAGAAAAATGATAAACTTTTTTTTTTTGACAAAAGAGCAAAGACAATTCAATGTTGAGAATATAGTATTCAAGAAATCATGTTGGAAAAAATAGAAACCTACACGCCAAAAAGTAATTCTAAATACAGGCCTTAGATCTTAAACAAAAATTAATTCAAAAGAGATTTAGACCTAAATGAAAAAGCAAAATTATGAATATTCAAAAAGAAAATATAGGATAAAATCTACATGACCTTGAGCTTGCTGATATATTTCAAAATATACCAGCAAAAACATTATCCATCAAAGAAAAACAATTATAGTTTGGATTTATTAAAATTAAAAACTTTTTTGTGAAAGACACTGCTAAGAAAATGAAATGACAAGCCGCAAACTGAGAGGAAAAATTTGCAAAATACATATCTCATAGAAGACTTCTAGCCAAAATGTACAAAGAACTCTTAAAATTCAATAATAATAAAACAAACAACCTGGTTACAAAATGGGCTTGACTAAAAAGATATACAGATGGAAAATAAGCATTGAAAACATACTCAATATCATTTTCCATTAGTAGATTATAAATAAAACAACTATTAGGATCTATTGCACACCTACAAATATGGTCCCCCCAAAAAAAGAACTGACAATAACAACGTCTGATGAGAATACAGAGGAATAAGTACTCTCATTCTTTGTGCCTGGTAATATAAAATGGTATAGCCATTTTGCAAGACAATTTGGCAGTTTTTTCTAAAACTAAAAATACTTTTCCCATGTTACCCAGTAATCATGCTCCTAGCTAGATTTAAAAACTTATATTCATGCAAAAACCTGCTTATGAATGTTTTTGGAAGTTTTATTCATAGTTAACCAAACTGGAAGCAAGTAAAATGTCTTTCAGTAGATAAATGAGCAAACTTGGTGCCAGCATACAATGGAATGTTATTCAGTGATAAATAGAAATTAGTAATTAAGTGACAAAAAGACATTGATGAATCTTAAGTTTATATTACTATGTGAAAGGAGTCAGTTTGAAGGATTCATACTATATGATTTCAATTATATGACATTCTGGAAAATGATAAACCATAGAAATAGTAAAAATATTGGTGGTTGTCAAGAGTTTAGTGCAGCCAGGCACATTGAATGGGTGAAATCCAGGGCTATTTTCAGGGTGGTGAAGCTCTTCTATATAGTACTATAAGTGTGAATGTAAGACATTAAACATTCAAAATTTACAGTACATACATCAAATTTAAAGCATGAAAATTAATAAAAATATCATCTAGTAGACCAGAGGGATCTCAGCATGCAATGTAGAATGGGACAAAATAACCTAAATTTGTTAAAAATGTATGAAACAACTTCAGTAAAGGATATGGCACAATAAAGCACTAACCTAAATAGATTTTAAAACAAGAGGAGTCTGTAAAACTAAAGATAAAAGTAATCATTTATAAGAACAGTACTCTCATTGATAAAGATGTTCCCTTCCATGAGGGATTAATAATTCTGAAATTACTATACATGTATAATGGAGTTGAATGATTAAGTAAGTGAATGAAATGTGTTGAGAACCAGGTTTTCCACTATTGGAATGGAATGTTACATACACATAGTAAGAAGAATAAACTACACTGAACTCTGTGGTAAAAGATTACAGTAGGACATATCCATATGAATTTATATTTAGCTTAATATGATATAGATTTTTACACATAGAACTATTAATAAATGTGTCTATCTACACAGGTTAGTGATAGGTTAGTAAACACATGTATATTTTCTTGCTATGTTAATTGAGAGGCCATAAAGCAAAAACATTGTAGTAGCTTTGAGTATGGTTAGCGATCAGATTTTTTTTTTCCCCGTTAAAGGAACCAAGGCACTTTGCAGAATGAATGATTCTATGACTGCAGCAGGAAATATACAAAATAATTGTGAAATGTCTTGTAGAGCCATAAAACAATAAAATATGCAAAAAATAAAGCAAAACAAGTGCATTGATGGGGGTATGTCAAAGGGATATAGGAACCAACTGAGAGATTCCCAATCTTAACAACTTGGACAATAAAATAAATATTGAATTATGACCCAAAACGTATATAAATATCCATGAGTCCACACTGATATAAATAAATAACTGGGAGAGAAAAGACAAATCTCCCATGCAGAAGAATTTCAGATATGTCATGTAGATGCTCCACCATTAAATTTGGAAGATAACTCCCCACTCATTATTTGTGGGCTGTTCATAGTGACTTCCCTCCAAAGGTTACAGAATGAAAAAAAAAAAAACAAAACAAAAACACAAAGAAAAGGAGTACATTTACAGTGGTGAAACCTGAAAAGCACTACCTAAGCCAGATAATTAAGGTTTACATGAAGAGTTGTAAGTCACACTGAAAGTATAACCTTGTTATAATTTAATGAGTATTTCAATTTACCTCTGAGATTGTTCTTCCCCAAATCTGTTATCCCAGTTTAATCATATAAAAAATCAGATAAGTCTTAACTGAGGCTTATTCTACAAAACACCTGAAAGAGTACTTCTGAAAACTGTCAAAGTCATCAAAACAAGGAATGTCAGAGAAACTGCTGCAGTCAAAAAGACTCAAAGAAGACATCAATAATACGTGTAATGTGGAATCCTTAATGGATATTGGAACAGAAACAGACATTAGGGAAAAACTAAGGATCTAAATAATGCATGCACCTTTGTTAGTAAGAATTTATCAATTTTTAAATTAATTGTAACAAATGTAACATATCAGTGTAAGATGTTAAAAATAAGTGAAATTGAATGCAGGGCATGCAGAAATTCTCTGTATTACCTTTGTAATAATTCTGGAAATTTAAAACAGTTGTAAAACAAAAATATTAAAAATAAATCCCCCCAAATGCATATTTCTGCTATTGTTAAGATTACCAATATGTAGGTATAGAAAATGATTAATAAAGAAATAATTTGAATATTTAAAAATTTATCTAATGCAGTAAGATATTTCTAATGGATAAAGTGGTTTATATACACATTCATTTTAGAGAAAATAGTGAATAAAAAGTAGTATGTATCTAGCCTCTGGATTATAACATTGAATATAAGTAAATATTTATATGATTACTCCATTCTACTAATATTATTTTCTAAGTTTCTATCACTACATCATTCACATTTACCTTAAGTGTTATTTGCACCGTTATTGTTTTAACTAATATAAAAGTTTGAAGATCTAGGAATGGTATTCTTTATAATTTTGTATTCCATCATCTAGCATAATTCATAGTTTATTATCAAAACAATGTTTATTGAAATAATGAACAGATAAAGACACATTTTCTAAATATATAGTAATAAATGTAATATGAAAGCATGATTAGATATGATTAGAGAATAAATTGTTATGAACCAAACTTCTTTCATTGCAAATGTGAAAATATATTTTCTAATGTTTACTGTCTTTCAAAAATCATATAAGAGTGTTCCTATCTCTCCATATCCTTGCAAGTGCCCATCAATCCATGAGTGGATTAATAAAATATGGTATATGTATACAATGGAATACTATTCAATTACACATTCTACTAAGTGAAGTATCCCAAGAATGGAAAAATAAGCACCATGCGTACTCACCAGCAAATCGGTTTCACTGATCAACACCTAAGTGCACATATAGGAATAACATTTATTGGGTGTTGGGCCGGTGGGAGAGGGGAGGAAGGGATGGGTATATGCATACATAATGAGTGCGATGTGCATCATCTGAGGAATGGACATGCTTGAAGCTCTGACTGGGCGGGGGCAAGGGCAACATATGTAACCTAAACATCTTTACCCCCATAATATGCTGAAATTAAAAAAAAAACAAACAACAAAAGTATGATGATCTAACACCTCTTATGTTTTCCTGGATAGAGCTTGAGCCTATCCTCAGAAGTGAGGTATCACAATAATGGAAGAATAGGCACCACATATACTCACCATCAAACTGGCACTGACTGATCAACACTAAGGTGGTCACACAGTAGTAATATTTTTGGGGGATGTGGGGGTGGGGTATGGGTAAACTGACAACTAATGGACGCAGTGAGCATTGTGGGGGGAAAGGGCACATCTCAAATCATGATTTGGATGTGGCAAAGTCATAACCAAAATGTGCTCTCATAATTTCCTGAAATAAAAAAAATCATATAAGATGGTTTAAAATTAATAGAATAAATTAAACCAACATAATATAAAAATAACTAAGAAATTGGGAAGATAGGTACAAGCATCAAATCATTGTGTAAAATATGTTGCTTAAATGTCTTTATACCTGCCAAAAGTTTCCTGCAGATATATATTCAAGATTTTTAGCAGGTGAATCCATTCACAAACATGGTATTTTAAAATTTTAGATAGGTTATTATGTAAAAACATTTCAATTGCTCAATAGTACATTATTTATAATGTAAAAACCAATGAAAAATATTCTTATGATTATTGATAGAGTACTATATGTTATGCATAAAATATATCTTTATTTGCATATTTGTAAATAACACGATACAGACTTTTGTAAGATAATTTTATGATGTTTAATATATAGGAATAAGACAGTGCTTTAAAGTTCACCCAAAGTAATTAAAGCAAAACTCTACAGGAATCAGACCACTATTTGCTTTGCATGATTTAGGTTAATCTAACAGTATATTTTAGAGTGTCAGGAAAAATTTTTGGATTTAATGTTTCAGCTATCATAAATACTGGTTTTCTCAGCAGTGCTTTTGAAATACATTGGGAGATAGTAATTGAGAGACTTTACACCCAATAAAACTGAAACTGCAACTAATCTATGTTGCCATTTAATACAATGGTCACGTGTTTTGACCATTAGCTGATAGGAAGGTAAACTTTATGTTCTCTAGCGAAAATTAAAAAGACTGACAGATATATATTTGTTTAGACAAAGATGAATATTGTGAAGATTAAACATTTCTGAAAAAATGCATAGTGGGCTTACTTTTAAAAATAAGCCATATGAAATTCTAACATGAGTGAGTTCTATGTTTTAGAGCACAAAAATGAATTAACCCTGGAAGTGTAAGACAACACCTAACTCAGATGTTAATAATTCTCACTAAAGCAACCACAAAACATGAGCTTGTGATCAAGTGACTTGTTCACACTACTCTTTAAAATAAAAAAATTTGGAAAAAATATATACGTCTAGGCAAGTAAATAATTTTCTATATGGTGTTATTTACCATAACCCTCTTTGAGTTGAAGGAAACCTTCCAAAATTCATTACAAGAATATATCATAGCCCTTCTTTTGGATTCTGTTAAAGAAGAGTGGTCGTACCCAGAAAGATGATTTATGATTTAAAAAAAAGTCATCTCCATGTAGCTATTTTCTGCATGGAAACTTCATACCATCAGTTCATCATAAAGCAGTAGCAAATATTTCAGGAAATAATGGCAAAGAATGTGAACTGAACTTTATTTCTATTTTAACCCACCAGGAAATTACTGTATGATTTTTCCAGAGAAAATTACTCCCAACTCTGGTTCTTGCAATGATTCCTGTCTCTGTTAATAGAACACTATCAATCCTATGACTCAATTAGTAACTTGATTGGCACATTTGAATTACCTTTCTCAACATGTACAAAAACACCCACAAAAGAAAATTGTATTGTCTTCCATTTTCCATTGATGTACAGTGTCAAACTGCTCTTACAGTTTTTTTTTCCCCTACTGTGTATTTGTCTGGGCTTCCCACTGGATTAGGGGCTCTAAAAGACAAAAGATCATTTCTCCCTCATTACATTTCTCTGGACACTTGGAACAAAGTCTGACAATTTTTAATCCCTCAATAAGTGTTTGCTGAATTTAAAACAAATCCTCATGTCCTGCGATTTCCAAGTCATTAATATATTTATAATCTGTTGAACTCTTACCACTCCCACTATAATAGCCTCCATTATAATTCTGTCACTTCTAGTCTTACTTAATTTTAATCTCTTCTCTGCCAGAGAGGTTTTCCTAACATGCATTTCTTATCTTCCGACACTATGATTAAGGGCCCTCGCCAATGTTCTTGTGACAGTTATTTTGTTGTTGTTGTTGTTTATGACAAACTATAAACGTTCATTTTGCCACTTGGCTCACACCACCAGTTTAATTTCTCATATCTACTACCGCACCTTTGTCCTCCAGACATATTGGACTAACTTCATGTTCTTGAACATGTCATCCTTTTATTTATCTCTAAGGTTCATATTATCTTTTCTGACTGAAACACCCTTTCATCAAACCCTACTGCTTGGTTAACATCAAATACTCTTCATGACTCAGACCAAATATCTATATAATAAAATAAATACAGATGCAATAAAATTGTATGCAATAGTTTGAATATATGTGTCCCTACAGAAGTTTTATGTTGAAATTTATTTGCCAATGTAATTGTAATTAATGTTAAAAGGTGGGACATTGGGGTGATTTTGTCAAGAGAGCCCTGCCCTCAAAATGGGTTAGTGCTCTTGTAAAAGGGCTTCAGGGAACCTGAGGTAAGCCCATGTTTGCCCTTCTGTCCCATATGCCATGTGAGGATAAAAAGATGGCACCATCTATGAGGAATGGGCCTTCACCAGATGCTAAAACTGCTGGCACCTTGATCTTGGAATTCCCAGTCTTCAGAACTGTGAAAAATAAATTTCTGTTGCTTATAAATTACCCAGTCTCAGATATTTTGTTATAGAAGCACAAATGGGCTAAAATAGAAATTGATACCAAGAAGTAGGTTGTTGCTGTAACAAATACCTAAAAATGTGGAATCAGCTTTGGACCTGAGTAATGGATAGAGGCCAGAAGAGATTGTAACTGAATGCTAGAAAAAAGCCAATAGTGTCAAAAAAAGAGCATTAAAGAGAACTTTGGTGAGGGCTCAAAAGAGGAGAGTTGTTGGAAAAGCCTGAATCTTCTTAGAGATTTTCTAAGTAGTTATGATCAGAATGCTGGTAGAAACATGAATAATGAATGTCACTCTGATGAGGTCCCAGATGGAAATGGGGAACAAGATATTAGAAACTGGAGGAAAGGCCCATCCTTGTTTTAAAGTGGCAAAGAACTTGGCCAAATTGTGTTCATGTCCTAGTGATTTTGAAAGGAGGAACTTATGAACAATGAGCTAGGATATTTAGCAAAGGAAATATATATTTACTTAATTTCAAAATATTCAGGGGATAAAAATATTTTCGTTATGTGGATATCTTGCATAATGCTTAAGTCGGGACTTTTAACATGTCCATCAGTCTACCTTGAAATAACTCTGTTTTATTTTAAAGATAATGTTATCAATCACATTATGATATAATTTACCCCCAACCCTTTTTCCACAGCAGTATTATTTTTAAATTAATTTTAAAAATTAATGAAAATTTAATTCTTAGGCAAAAATAAAAAGCAGGGAAATAAAAATAATAAAATCTTACATTATACACATTTAGAAATGAGGCTGTCTCTGGTGGAGAGATGACATGATCAAACAAGATAGCCATAGGCTTTATATTAGTAATACTTTATACATTTAGTAGTGTGGCCATTCTAAAATTACTTAAAATATCTAATGTATTTAAGAGGATAATAACAGAAAAATGAGTTAAAGCTGCTTTCACTGATATACAACAAATTCTCAGAATATTTTAAGTACTAAAATGCATTGCCACAAATATGTATTTTGTATTCGAATATGCACAGAAAGAAACTGGAAATATATGCTAAAGTATTAACTGTAATTATTACCAATAGAATTTTAGAAACTCTCACTTTTAAACTAATATTGTTTATACTTTTGGATTGACTACCTTTTAATCAATAAAAACATATAATATTTAAAAATTAGGGTAAAATCAACCAAAGAGAAGCACAGAACAATGAAAAAGCAGAGAAACAAGGATGACAGAAATAAAACTCAATCAAATTATCATAAGAATATCAAGAAATTTTTAAGTGTTCCTAGTTTGAGTAACTAGAACCAGTAAACACCATGGAATTGGAGGATAAAAGAAATATTTAATAGTTATTTGTCTAGATTTTATGTAAGGAATGATATCCAGTTCACTAATCAGTTCTGCATTTGTCTAACATACCATTTCTGTAACAGGAACTACAGGACGTCAAAATTTATTTGTAAGTTAAGGTGTGAGAAGGAAAAAATGTCAGGGAATTCTTTAATGCCTTCTACTTTGCAAATGAAAAGTTGGTTTATCTACAAAGGCTGAAGTTAGATTGTGAGAGGATTGAAAAAATGGATAAATATCTGGAATAATAAGGAGAAAAAAGTAAAACGACAAGCAACAAGGAGTCAGTTATAGATTTGACATTCCACTTTAACTTATTTTTCTGGTGCATTCTCTGTACTCATAAAAGATTCCATTATTTCCATCATCATATTTTATTTTCAATATTTTCAATTCCCTTTGTGTTTCTTTTTCTCTTGCCTGTTCTAGTTTTTACCCCTGTCTTCTTGGACATATTATATCAAAATTTCCCCATATGAGCCTCTTACTAAAAGTATCTTTATTTTTAAGAAAAACAGATAAAATTGAAATACTGTGGCCAATAAGTAATAACAAGCCATATGTACATTTCCTCAAGAACATAGCTCACACATATTATGAACAAAAGAACATGTACTGTGTGCCTTCTTGCTCACTCTTTTAACGTTGAAGAGCAGAAGAGGGTCTGTCTTTTGAACCTGCCTCAAATTGAAAAAAAGTATTATGACTTGCTGTTACCAAGGCTTTATTACTTCTCTTGCAAGGAATGTAATAAAGTTATTTCTAACAATTAATCAAATTTCTAACAATTTAATTCTCCAATTAAAAACAGCTGTCTTCAGTGTATCCGAAACACTTTTAAGTCTCCCAGAAATAGGTTGAAGGAAGAATTGTGACCATGTGGGAAAAGAAAAAAGAATAAATCCCAATAGCTTAAACAACCATGGTTACTATTTTATTATTGCCTAATATAGTTTGGACAGAGAATATAGTGTCAGAAGAAATATCCATAAATTATCCTCTATATATTAGCATCCCGACTACTATATAGAGATAAAGGTAGTCACAGCCCAAGTTTATTAGTCTTCTCTGGTTTCAGTAAGATTCTAAAACTCTCACTAACCTTCTCTTTGTTTTAGCTACGTACCTTCGCTTCTAATTTCAAACTAACCCTCTCAATTAAGAACATCTATGTGAACAAATATATACATATTAGCTGAAATATATTATATATTTATATATAAATATAAATATATTATATATATATAATGTTATATATTGTTTTTGACCACATCACTTCCACTGGGATGTGACTTCTATTTTTCACTTATTGGCTTAAAGTTGACCAAGTATTTAATACTGGGGAAATTAAGCTGCCATGGGCAACAGAGGTGGCATTTGAGTTAATAATGACTCTGATGACTCTGGCAAGATCAGGTGAGGTCTCAGTACATGTTTAATTGCATTATGAAGAAGAAGTCACACAAAAAGGGATCTCCCTTTATACTTATCTTCTCTAAATGCTTTGCCATCTAATAAGATATATTCATTTATTCATTAATTCTACTAACATTTAATGAGTTCTACTTATGTGCCATGCACCTCTCTAAGCAGTAACTAAATCATACAAAGTCCCTACTTTAATGAGAAGATAGAAAATAAATAAACAAATAAATAAATATATGATGCAATATCAAGTAGTGAAAACTGCTATGAAACATACTAAAAATATGTATACTTCATTACATACTGCTTTATTACATATCAATTCCATGTGGATTTAAACATTCTCATAACAACATATTAAGAAAATAAATTGAAAAAGCAAAAGTTTTACGTAATTTGACCAGCCAGATTAATCAATTCTAGAAATACAATTATAATTACCCAACTCCAAGCTCCCTGTTTTTACGTTCCTGCATCAGTCCCAGTCAAAATGATCAACTATTGATTTGGATATACTGGTTCTAGATAGAAGCCTAGAATAAATCTCATCATTCTACATGATTAAACTCCAAGTATAATGACACTGACTCTTCTCAAAATTGAGTTATATTGCATTTAATTTGTTTTTAGCCATATCAGCTTAGTTTTCCCTCTTTATCTGATACAAGTTATGTAGCCCATGTTTTAGTGATGACCATCCCATATTAGAATAGTCATTTCTCTTCATTTGAGCCAGAGTAATTAGTTTATGCTATTAATACTAACAATCATTTAGAAACTATACCATTCTATTCTCTGATATTATGTTCATTGCCAACTATTATCTCCACATACTTAGATAACTTTAACATTCCAGTTTTCTGTTTGTTCCTTTTCCATATGATTTCCTGCCATGTTAGTTTTTCTAGTCCTACTCAAAATACAAAGCATTACACAAACTATTATTTACTTTTATCACTGATTTTGGTCCTACATTTTAAAATTCTGAATTTCTCTTTGTTTTAGAAATTGTTATGTTTAATATTAGGTACTATTTTAGCACTTTTTAATATTTTAATGAACAGAATTTAAATGTATTAAAAGTATTAGTGATGACAAATTTCCCTGATAGAAGTCTGAACTCCTCCACTGGAAGTCATTCTAAATTATATATTTTAATAAATTATTGATTAGTATTAGCCTTGAAGTTATTACTGGTTATCTTAGACCCACAGGAAATAATTAGTATGAGTAAAGGTATTAGTCAAAGCATTTGCTATGGGCAGGTGCACTTTCAGTATAATATATCATAGAGAGGTGATCTAATAAAACATCAACCAACCAAGCCCCAAAAGAGGTAGGATTAACCAATTCCTGTACTATTACAGCAGTATATGGATTTATGATACCAGCTGAGTACTAGGGATCCTGGAAAGAGATTAATGATAGTGTGACACATATGGACCAGTGCCAGTTATATTCACTTCCAGGCCTTTGGAAATACAGTTTTGCTAAACAATATAGCAATATTCCGGTTAAAAATCTTTGAAAAACTTTGGCCAATATGAGGTGCCAAGATGTGTCAGTGGGAAAGCCAGAAATAAAATCTAAAATCTTTTTTTTTTTCAATTTTCAAGACTCTTGGTCAGATCTTCATTAATATTACCTTATAATATAAATTATTCAATGAGAATTATAATGAATGCACTTTTGAAACTGAGGTAAAATTCACACAGCATAAAAGTAAAATTTTAGAACTTAAAACTCATTGGTATTAACAGTGTTATATAACTACTACCTATGTCAAGTTCCAAAATGTTTTTGTGACTCCAAAAGAAAACCCTTCACTAAGTAATCATTCCCCACAACCACCTTCTTCCAGTACCTGGCAACCATTAGTTGATTTCTGTCTCTATTGACTTACCAAGTCTGGATATTTTATATACATGGAATCATACAATATGTGACATTCTGAGTCTGTCTTCTTTCAATGTTTTTGAGGCTCATCTAAGTTTTAGCATGTTTCAGTACCTCATTCCATTATGTGGTTGAAGAATATTCCATTGTGTGAATGTACCATATTTTGTTCATTCATCTATTGATGGACATTTGGGTTGTTTTCAACTTTTGGCTATGGTTAATAATGCTGCTATGAACATTTGTGACTATATTCTGGTTTGAATGTTCATTTTCAATCATTGGGGATATATACGTAGAATGGAATGCTGGTCCTGTGAAAATTCTATGTTTAAATCTTTGAGGAACCATAAAATTGTTCTCCACAGTGCTGAGAAAATTTTATTCACAGTAGCAATTAATGAGGTTCCCAATTTCTCCATACTCTTGCCCATACTCGTTATTGTTTCTCATTTATTTATTTATTATTATTATCGACATTCTATTGGATAGTTTGATAGGCTTGATGATATCCCACATGTCTTGTATGGTTTGTTCGTGTTTCTTCCATTTTTTTTTTCTTTCTGTTTTTCTGACTGAATAGTTTCAATGATCCTATCTTCATGTTTGCCTTTTCCTTCTTCTGTATACTCGAATCTCATGTTGAACCTCTCTAGTAAAATTGTCATGTTAGTTATTGTATTTTACAGATCCAGAATTTCTATTTGGTTCCTTTTTATAATTTCCATCCTTTTACTGATATTATATATTTATCAAGACATCTTTCTTCTGATTTAATTTAGTCCTTTGTTAATGGATTTTATGAGTTCTTTGAACATATTTAGTACATCTAATTTAAAATCTTTGTCAAGTGCTTCCTTAAGAACAATTTCTGTTAATTTCTCATGTCAATGGGCCATACTTTCTTTTTTCTTCCATGCTTTTTATTTTTATCAAACTCTAGACAAAAATCAGATTGCCTACGCCTCTGCCTCACATCAGGGCTGGTTTTTGTTTCTTGAATTGGGTTTAGTTTTTTTATTTGGTTAGTGACTTGTTGAATATGTATTTTTTGTTATGTGTTATCTCTAACAACTTTATTCTTTAAGTTGTTGGCTGGTCTGAAGGTAGTGAGTTATCTCACTTGACTGTTCACAGTGAGTTACAGATTGAACTCCTTGTTCTACTACTTTCTCCCCTTCTCACTACTGCACTTGACTAGTCTTTAAAACAAAAAAGGTATGGTCAGCTAGTGTTTTGACAGAGATTCCTTTGAATATATTCAGCCAAACAAAAAGAAAAAAAAATGAAAGAAAAGAAAAAAAAAAGAAAAACTTCTCTAAGTCTTTGCAGATTGGGTTTTTGTTGGGGTGCTTTTTCAGAGCTTAGCGGGCTATTTGCTCTGCCTTAGTCTTCACTTCCTGTTTGCACCAGGCCTAAGTGCAGGCCAGAGATGAAAGTTTAGGATCTTCTCAGGTCTTCTCTGAGCATGTGTCCTACCCTATGCACACATGTGGCTTTCTAAATTCTCCTATATGCATGGGCATATTTAATGTCCTAACTTCCCAAGGAAACACGTTTCCTAGCTTTTCCTTTTAGACATTTGATACACCTATTTGCCTCAAATGTAAGCTTTCACCTTAGGCAACAAGGGGCTGTTCATTTGCCTTACAATATTTTTAAGGAATGTTCTCTTTAAAGCTGCCATTCTGCTCTGAGAGAATACTGAGGTAAGTGAAATAAATGGTGGCACCTTACATCATTTCTTCAGTTAGCCCCTAGAAAGGTTAAAACAGAAAAACACAATTCTTTGACAAGTCTGCTCTGTTTCCTCCAGAACCAATAATAACGTTCGTTGGGATCCTAGATTGCCATTTTGAAGACTGCTGCTAAGCCACGGGAGTGGTGTAAGAACAAGTAAACATATTGCAAAGTTTCCTGCCGTTTTTAAGTTGTATTTTTCTGATTCAGCATTTTCTTGGTTGCTATAAACCTTTGATTGTTTTTCAGAGCTCTGAAAAAGTTAATTCTGACATATTTTTCTTCATTTTTCAGTGTGTCTGTGGAGAATCTGGCCCTCAGAACTACCTAGTTTGCCATTTTCATGGATACCCTTGAAAAACACATTTTAAGATGCATTCGAATAATGACAGGTTTTAATTAATATTGGCATATTTCCTTTGTGTACTTATTTTGTGTATTACATTGAAGTAACATATCTTTGGTCTCATTTTCTGGGAACACAAATCAGAAGTTTAGCCTAAAAGTTTAATTGCTTATGAATCAATAAAAAGCCAAATAAGAATAATATCAAGAAAGACATGCTATTTCCTTTTTGTAATTATTTCCAAATTCCACTTATGGAAAATGATAAAGCATATTAAAAATTTTCAAATATATAATAAAATATTTTAATGAACCACCCAAATATTTTTAATTTCTATGGTTTAAAATCCTTCTATAATTTATTGCTATAATTTTCCAAATAAATACAGATTAAAGTAATATAGTTTTTAATATTTATCATTTCTCACCTGCAACTCTTTCTTCCACCTGCTGCTTAGAATTGCTAAACATTTATGTTTAAAATTTCTAAACATTTCTTATCCACCTTCAGTTATACACATTTATTACTGGAGTGAAAATTATATACCAAAGAAATTAAGATTCTTAACTCTTAGTTTAAGAGTTAACTCTTAAACTAAAATTTAATTTTATTTAGTTAGTACTTAATTGAACAGTTACTCTATCAGATACTGGGTTAGGCACTGGGAATATAATGATAAATGAAGTATGCCCTTGAAGAAGTTCACAATTAAGCAGAAGAAGGTGAAGTAAATTGTTGTGAGCCTTTAGTGGTCCCATGAAGAGCAAACCTGGAAATCAAAATTTTAAATAGACCTTTGATAGCCACATTAAAATACTTTCCTTTCTATAATACTTTTTTCGTATTATATAATGCAAAACAACTAAGTCCATTTAGTATAAATTTCCACTTCCTAAACTCATAATTCTATTGGATTTTTAAAAATGAACATGTTATAGGAGCATATTGAAAAATTTGATCCTAATTAATGGCAAAGTAGAATTAAGTCCCATATAACATATCTGATATTTTCAAGATTCTTTATGTTAAAACATGTGGCAAACACAACTAGCAATAACAATGAGTTAAGTAATCAAAGAAATTGTATTGTGATTAGTTTAAGTGAAAAGGATACTGCTGATAGCCCCAGCCTAAATACAAAGCACTATCTTCTTTTAAGTCTAAAATTAGGAAATGCTGAATTTCGAATTCATTTTGGAGAGACCCACTTACAATAATGGAAGATAAGAAACTAAATCAAAACAAAACTATAAATAATAATTTCAAATCCTTTATTTCAATTCAAATCCACTGAATATATGATTACCCTTGCCATCATTTTTAAAAATTCATTAATCTCAATATATAGGTATTGTCAGCAAATATTATCAGATTCATGCAAATTCTAACATTGGGTACACTTCTTGAATTGCATTTACTTTCTTTATAATGCTGTAGTGGAAAGAAAACAATTAGAAAGAGAGCTCTAAAATTATTTTTAAAATTTTAAACTTTACTTGACAAATCTCCTGCTGTGTCATTGGCTATCAAACCTGAAATCACAACTCTTTATGTACATCATTTTTCCATGTAGTTATTCTCTGGAATAATTAATTTTCTCTTTAATTCATGGCTCATAACATGTCATAAAGCTGCTTGTCAAGTGCTAAATTACTCTCCAAATCATCCACATATTAGAAAGAAGTGAAATCACTCATCTAAGGTAAAATTTTGTATAAGTTAAGTTCAAGAATTCATAAGTTTACCATGTTAATAAAGGCTATATATAAAGGCCATATCTAATAAAAATATTTTTGTTAATCTATCAACATTAATAGGGATCAATTGTTTTAAATTAGAACAAGTATTCAACAAGAGAAACAAAAATAATCTTGTATAAAGACAAGATTTCAACTTTTATCATTAAATTATATTCTTTCTTATTCTATCATTATTCTCTTGTTATTAATCTTTGATTGTTCCCCTTTAAATAGACTTTGTTTATTTAGAGCAGTTATAGGATTTAAACAAAATTGAGCAGAGTACAGAGTTCCCATATACCCCTGCCTCCTCATGCCCACAACCTCCCCCCATATCCACAACCCCCACCAGAGTAGTATATTTACTGCAATTGTATATGGCAACTTGATTTTGAACCAGTTTTATTTATACACAAACAGGGAATTTCATATCTGTAATACTTCTACATAGATGTAATATGCATTAATAAATAGAAGCTTTGAATGTAATTTTGGTCTCACATGCAGTTTTTCTTTTTCATTATGTCCATTTATAAAATTAACAATGCCATACTTCATTTATATCATGTTTAAAAATGTATGATAAACGTATCTTTTCAAAATTTATTTTTTAGTGTTTTTCTCTTTTCAATAAAAAAACTTTTGAAAATCTAGAAAACTAACATAAAATAAATCAAATTACTATATAAAATATCAATATTTAGTATAATGACTCATTTTATTCATAAATGAATATTCATTCACTTTGAAGGTACTCATGCATTTTAATCACATAAGTTTTATTGCTTATAATATAATTTTAAGTGTAATTAATATCCTTTTTTAAAAGAGGGGAGATACAGTGTCTCTAGTAACTGTTTTAATTTTCATTTTATGCTATAGTTTGTGGCTTAATTTGAGCTAAAGTATAGCACTTTCCTTGACTTATAATATTTTTGCTTATAAAATAGAGTTATAAAATATCCTGTAAATGTTCACTCTATCTAGTAACATATTTTACCACATAATAAAACAATTTTTGATATTTCAATTTTTAAATTAAGCTAATCCAAATGATTTTCTCTACCCTCTACTTTTAAATTTATCAGCCAAAGTTATTACCATTGTCAAATATTTTATTCATAAAAACTCAAAGCTTCAAATAGAAAATTTCTGCTGAGTTTAGCACGGATAACACCTGTTTCTGTCACAGAGCCATTCTGATTCAATTCTTTTATTTTACTTTTAACCGAAGGCTTATACACATTTGTCTTGGTATAACAAGGTTTACAGAAACATATTTGAACATTTTTATTAAAACAAACAATATTTTTATGTAAATGTTCAAATGGAAGAAATATCTATCTCTAGTAAGTATTCAGAAGTAATGTGATTATCACAACCGAGTGACTTCATATGTGTGTTCAAAGAGTCCATGTTGGTAGTTACTATTATTTTTTCCTAAAAGTTCCTGAATTTCAATGTTAATATGATGGAGTAGCAATCATTATTATTAACACAAAATTTTATTGGCTTCTTTATTATTCACAACTGGATGACAATTTGGTCATCAAATTTATACTTAAAGATTTTATTGTGTAGATATTTAAAACATTTATTAAGGTGATGATATTAAATTTTACCAACATTTCTAAACATTTTATAATTTTGTTGATATTCTTTCCTTCATTCAACAAATCTCCAGTGACTGCTGTGTTCCAGGCACTATTCTAACTGTTGGAGATAAAACTGTGGTCAAAAGAAGAGAAAGTCCATGAATTCAAGAATTTTGTGTTCTAGAGTGAGGCTCCATAAAATAAGTACAAAAAAGTAAAATAATTGATATGACATGTTTGATGATGAAACATGATAAGGAGAACAATAAACCAGGGAAGAGTGACAGGTAGCTTTAGACAATTGGGGTGATTCATGGTCATTTTTCTTAGAGGGTCCAGATTAGATCACACTGAGAAGGAAGCTATGTTTGAGTAGAGACATGAACAGTTGAGTGAACAAGTTGTGAATACCTGGGATCAATTTTTTAAAGAAGAAACTACAAATGCAAAGCATTAACATGCCTTCAATATTTGAAGAAAATGTACAAAAAAAAAAAAGACTAGGTGTATGCTCACTAAGCTGAAGAATAGTGGGAAAATACATCTGAGAGACATTTGGTTGGATGGCAGAGAACGAAGCTGGCTGTTGTAAATAATTTATCCTTTATTAACTGTGAGTGAGGCGGTGCACGTGGTAGAATTTTGAGCAGAGGAATAACATGATTTGATTTAAGTTCCTAAGATTGCTTTGGCTGATGTGCTGAAAATAGGAAATGTAGTGGGAAGGGAAAGGGAAAGGTAGAGAAAGCAAGGTTAAAAGGATATTTTCATAACCCTGGAAAGAGATAATGGTAACTCAGACCAACATAGTATTTGTATGATCAATGGGCAAGGAAAAAGCATTTTTAGGAAATGAGTTAAGCAAAATTCTAGAAGGAAATGTCTCTATATAATACTGTGTGTCATACTAATATATGCATATATGTAAGAAGCTAAAATAACGTATGGTTCTATTAATTTATATAGTCCTAATACTTTTTTCAACAAATAAATCTTCTGACAGAACAATAGTGCCTCTTTTCATATGATGTTGGTTGTATTTTTAAAACTACTACTGATACTATTCTCTCTCTACACCATTAATATGCCATAGTAGTGGGCAGTAATACTTTATATAAAATCTCATTTTTAATTAAAATGTTAAGATGAGAAGAAAATATGTTTCTGTATATAATTTTTAACCATGAACCATATAATTATTTCAATAAAAATAATTTTTATCAATTTTACTTATGAAGCTGATTTACTTCTTCTAATATGCTAGATTGATTGATTACTGGTATTATTTGTTGCTGATATTATTTTATGGTGCTGTAGTTTTACTTATCGCTTTACCTAAAAACACTTTTTTAGGTGTTTTATGCAGACATTATAGAAAGTATGTATACTTCACATGACTTTAAAAGAGAATAATTTTCCTATTTTTGCCAATTGCTGTAATCAGAGTATGGTAGCAGATCACTTTCCCTTGTAATAAAACATGTTGGATGGCACATTGTCAGCCTTGTGCTAGTACTCTCATCTAAGATGTGGGATAAACGTTTTCCAGAATTCCATCCCTGTTTTGTGCCATGTTAGACTTGACCAAGAAAGAAACCCAGTAAATCTTAAAAGGCGGAAGGGAAGCAGAAATCATTACACTACTCTTGGTAGGCTGTGCTACACAGACATGATGTCAAATAAGGGCAGCTATAACATGTTTTGTCCTACTTGGCATGAGACTGCTCACTGAGCTGACAAACAACATCCCAAAGCCTGGTATCTTGAGTTGTAAAAGTGACAGTTTCCTCGGAGGCACTGGTTTTCACAGAGGGGGCAGCTTTCTTAAAGGTGGCAGTTCTAGATCTCTTCCCAAGTTCTCCTTCATGGTCCCATTCCATCTTCCAGACATGTGGTTTCTCAGACTTTCCTGAAAGTTCCAACTTGTCCACCACTATGAGTAATTCAGAAAGATTCAGTGACTGTTACTCTGATTCTCTGATTTCTCCCTTCCAGGGTTTCACTTCCCAGCTCTTCCTGCATTTCTGGAAGCTCTAATTTCTACATTAAATCCCTCATTCCCAAAATACTTGTATTGAGTGATACACAGGATTATACCTCCCAGTGATTCATAAAACTTGTGTGAGAAGTCTTTTTAATCACTTCACAGTCTACATTATTTAGACTATAGGAGTATGTGTAGAAAGTGTATGTGCGTTAATATGTGTTTATAAAAAATAAAATGTCAATTTATCATGGCTCTGTTCTTCGTGACTTAGATATCACTTACTCATGTATGAAACAAAGTCTTTACATGGAAATGAAACAAACAATGTTCAACAGAGACCAAGAGAAAAATACTATTTTTAAAACAGAAAATATGTCATTTATTGACTGGCTTGTGTAATAATTATACTTATTGCTAACATTTCCTGAGTGATAACTGTGGATAAGATAAGAAATTTAAAACTTGACACAAGCCAGTATAATGAAAATAGTCATTATGTGCTTATTACAAGTAAAGAGGCTGGTTCTTAGAGACATTATGGTCAAAGAAATGGTGCAAAATACAATTCAAATCAACTTATTTTAAAGACTGAGCTAGGTTATCGTCATAGATGTGAACTTCATAAGGAAAAACCACATGGAACACAGAGGAAGACATAACACAGGGTAGGCTTGGATCATTTACGTCACTATTTTTAGCTGAAAAATTGGGCAGCATTGTCTACTGCCTTAATATAATGTGTTTAAGTCGGTGAAGATTGTGAACATGAAAAATAATTTCTGCTGTATAGAGGGCATATTTGTTTTAGAAGTCAAGACCATGCATATATTTTTGAGACTCTCTTCCTAGAAATGGTCTGAAACTTAATTATATATAATATATATACATCTAATATAATAATATATATTTTATATATATATATCTGTGATATATAATCATCAATCTTAAGGTGAGTGCAGATATTCTTTTCCCAATAGAAATGAAACTGAGAGGCATAAGTAAAAAGGGAAACCAGGTAAGCTCATTTTCGCTAAATTAATTAACCAAATTTCACAGATTTCTCTTGAAAGTGAGCTTACTTCTCCCAACAGATTCTCCCATTATGGTGTCCAGATTAGTGCTTTAAAGTGATAAACTGTAGAATTTAGTGACTCTGAAGGAGCTATAAACTTTTAAATTTGCCCAATTTGTAGACTGAAATTATCCCTAGCAGTAGAAGATCTATCTCATTTATTAAATCATATAAATATAAAATCCCTAATTATTGGCACTCAAGTAAAATGGTCTTCTGTCATATTTATTGGTTAATTATAGATTAAATGAGAAATTAGCATCGTAAAACATTTCTACACTTATTAAGGAACTCTCATCGTGCTAATTTTACAAAGTATGATATTTATAGATCTATAGGTACATACAATGGAGTTATAACTATGTAATATAAGCTGTATTTATGTCTAACCTGTAAAAGAATACTCTCACAGTTCAAAATTGAAGATGTAATGAAGTCATTCTGATAGATTCATTTGATAATTAGTCTACAAGGCTATATAAAGGCATATGAGTAATGACTTAGACAATTAATTTCCTTTCTTCCTCAGGAAATAAAATATAGTATTAATATGTGTGTCTATTTAAGTCATTTTCCAATAGAATAATCTGCTAATAAAATAAAACCAGAATGTGTGTGTGTGTGTGTGTGTATATATATATATGTAATATGAGAATAGTTTTTAAAAAATTATGAGCAATAAAACCTATTGAAAAGAAGTATTTAATAATACATTTAAGGTAAAGTTACTTATTGTACTCCTGACTATCATGATCATGTATTTTATCTATAAATGTTTTAGATATGTGCTCTATTTTCTCTGATACTACACTTAAGCTTTTGAGTGATGCTTGAACTAACTGATGTTGCTTGAGTGATGCTTAGAACTAACCTGATCTTGCAGGTTAGAACTAACCTGATCTTGCAGGTTAGTTCTAAGACAAATTATTTGTTCTTGAACCATAAAAGAGTTTTTCTTGCACTTCAAAACTCTTCCACTTTTCGTTCATCTGTTTTCCCAATTTACTCATTAGTTACTCAAAATCTTCACCATTTTCCTTAAGTTATCCATCTGTCCCTCTTCACTATTATACCATTATATGGTCTTAATTCCTGAACATCAAGTGTGAACTATTTCAAAGAGTTGACCCTGTCTACAAATTTCTGTACATATATACACATTTTTACTGTCTTTTTTTTTTCACACTCAGAGGTGCTGACTCCTGTTCTATTTAAGACAAGCAGTCCCTATTTTTGAATTCTTATGCCCATCTTCTTTCATCACATCCAGAAACCTGACTTTGATAATTATCATGTCTCTCTCCCATGTCTTCAACTTCTCTGTCTGTTCTTTCCTATTATATTAGAAACACACACAAATACCTTCCAATCCACATAATTTTTTTCAGTTTGGTGCTTCTCTCTCATTGTTGCTGCCACTCCAATACCACATGCTCTCACTCATATGTGGCAGTTAAAAAATAATATTGAGCTCATGGAAGTAAAGAGTAGAACTATGGGTATTAGACACTGGGAAAGGTAGGGGGAGAGAAGAATAAGGAGAGATTGGTTAATGAATACAAAATTATAGTTAGATAAAAGGAATGAATTTTGGTATTTCACAGCACTGTGGAATGAATATAGTTAACTGTGATTTATTGTATGTTTCAAAAAGCTGGAAGAGAGGATTTTGATTGTTCACAACACATAGTAATATTTGAGGTGATGGATATGTCAATTATCCTGATTTGATCATTAAATTTTGTATACATGTACCAAAATATCACATTGTACCTCATAAATATGTATAATTATTATGTGTGAATTAAAAATAGGAGGAAAAAAGGAAATGTACAAGAAGAAAACACTTTGAAACAAAGAGGTAGACAAAATTGGAAAATAATGTACGTCTGTATAGGAATGTTTAAAAAAATTAATACAATGGAAGAGAACAAGTACTACAAACTATGATTCAAACAAAATTTCTGAAATAAAAACTATGAGAAACTATGTAATGAAAAAGTATACCATTAAGTGGGAACCAGATCCAGAAAGCTAAGAAATATGATTGTAAAATTATTGAATTTTAAAGAAAAAATGAATTTTCTCTGGCCTCTAGGTAAAATATCAAGTCAATTATAAATGAGAGAAAATCAAATCATAATCATCATTTTTTTTTATTTTAGCATATTATGGGGGTACAGATATTTACGTTACATATGTTTCCCTTGCCCCCCTTCACCCCCTAAGACCGAGTTTCAAATACATCCATCCTTTGGGTGATATAATCATCATTTTTGACAACATCTTTATGCCAGAAGATAATAAAGTGACTTTTAAAAGATTTTCAAATCAATGAAACGTGAGCCAATGATTTGATATTCTCCCACAATATAAAAGATGTAGACAAACTCTTAATAAAGAAACTGGAATCTTCTAAGGATCCAAGATGTCAGGGAATAATAAACTCTCTGAGAAGTCTAAAGTTGAATTTACATTATCAGAAAGACTGAAGAGATATCAACATAGACCTGGAGATGAGCAAAAAATATTTATGTAAATTTACAAAAAATACCAAAAATTCTTGCATGATTTTGGGAATGGACTAGGCCCCAGGGATAGTGTCAGATATGTAAATAAATGATATGTCAGGTTTTGGTGTCTGGAATGTCCGTTCTTGGCACACTCATGTCCAAAGAATGACCAGACACACCAAAGTAAGGCTAGCACGAAAATGAGGTTTAGTGAGGAGAGAAAGTTAGGATTATAGAGTGAGAGCAAGATATTGGTTTACAGAGAAAAATGTGTGCGCCACAGATGACAACCAGGCTCACTGTTGTGGCAAAAGAGATAGAGAAAAAAGGGCTTGGTTATGGTCTGGGTCTTGTTTTACGGTGACCAGTTTGGGACCTCCCTCATGGTTCAGACATCACCATGGAACCACTTTGATTGGACAGTTGGGAGTTAGATGACCTGAGTCTTACTATACATGCGGATTTCCCATAAGTCGCTCTGAAAGCTGGCTGTTCTAGGTCACTTTCCAGACTCTCTCATACCTACACTGTTTGGCCCATGGGCTAGAGAGTCCTCTGCATTCTTTTACAGTTAGCTCACTAAGTTCTAATTGGCAGATTCATAGGGTATTCCCTTCTACCCCAGGTACGGTAGTCAC
>CAUYSK010115777.1:0-10649 GCA_963575035.1 Avahi laniger
ACACTGTGCCAAGAAGGAGCAGATTTTAAGAAAACACAAGGAAATCAAACTGGAAACAGCAAGATAAATCCAAGAAGGAAAATGGATCCTAAAAACAGCCTGGCCTTTACATCCATTAAGTCATTTATATAAAAAGTCAAAGTGTCCTGACATGATTTTAAAATATATTTTACCTCGATGAAGTGGGGGGTTTGTTTGTTTTATCCAACAAAAAAATGGTTGCAAGTATAGACAACCACTGGAATTGAAGGCAGGGTTATAGCTCAGTTCCAAATATTCTGTGAAAATTTGCTGTTAGGCCTGAGCACAGACTGGGCAGGGCCATCTTGTCCCCAGAGCGAATTCCTCTGACAGCCACACAGGGCCAGATCCCGCAAGCTCCCTGTGTTCCTCTGTCTACCGAAATCTATTTTGTTTATAATTTTCCTTCTCTCCAGATAGGGTCTTGATAAACAGAGTGGTAGGGAATGCAACTAACTGAGGACCCCCAGGTTATAGATACGATGTCAAACCAACCTGAGAGAGCCAAAGGGTTTCAAAATACTCAGCTCCTAATTAAACTCATGTTTACCAAATCTCCAAAGCAAGGATCTAAAGGCCCTTAGGAATATGCTCTAAAGGGAACAGAAGAAGAGAGCATCGTCCACATTTGTGATCGAGAGCAGCACTTTTTGGCTTCTCAAATGTCTGTGGCCATTCAGCTCCCCCGGGGACCTCAGGAAAATTCAGACTCTGATTTGGCAGGCCTGGGGCAAGGCCTGGGATTCTGCATGCTTAACAAGTTCCTGGGGATACCGCTGCTGCTGGCTCAAATCCCACACTTTGAAATGCAAGGGTTTAGAGCAATTTAGGGACTAAAGGACCTACAGATATTGAAGACATAGCTTCTGCTCTGAGGCTTGGGGCATGCAGAGAACTTGTGGCATCAACAGAGCTCTGCTCACACCCCTGAGATTATCA
This sequence comes from Avahi laniger, assembly GCA_963575035.1. Lineage (NCBI taxonomy): Eukaryota > Metazoa > Chordata > Mammalia > Primates > Indriidae > Avahi > Avahi laniger. The sequence continues at coordinate 961 of CAUYSK010115777.1, forward strand.
AGATTTAAACACACACACACACACACACACACACACACACACACACACACAATGTGCAAGCTCACACACAAAGGAAACTATTCAAAACCTTTGCTACAGATTTTTATTCATACCCTTTATCACGTGGGTAATATATTCAATCTGGAAGTTCAAATATTCATTCTGGAAGTTTCTGTTTGTGTCTCTGTCACAGGGGTAACTTTTAAAAGCAAATGTCTAAAATACATTCTGATATCCAGGCATTTACACCTGACTCTTTTAATAGCACTAACCTCAGCAGATAGGTGTGCGTTGGGGTTTTTAGTTGATATTAACATGCTCAAGTGCTCACAACCTGAGCCCTGAAATAAGTGTGATTATCTCGTTCTTCATGAATCTGGCAGCTCTGGGCTACTGGCAACGTGAAGTGTACCAGGCGCTATGGAGGGGGAGGAGATATGAGGATTCTAGGTCGGGGCCAGGTTCCAAAACACCTTTCTCTAATCACTCAGCAGTTAACTGGCCTCCTGAATTACGTTGAAACTTACAGGGAAGGGTTGTCCCCATGGGTCTCGACACTCCAGCCGTATTATGTGATCTTTCAACTGAATAGACTTCCACTGGAAACAGGATTTACAAGTAAGGGAAGTTAACAGGGCACTTTCTTTGCATATCTGTTTTATTTAAAATTTAAAATTTAAATGACATTCTGATTTTTCTATCAGTTAATCCTTGATCTGGATTAAAAAAAAAAAAGCAAAAACAGAAGATGTGCCAAACAGGAGCCCTTGCCCAGAAAAAAAGACAGGGAAGGAGCAGCTCATGCCGAGCTTGGGACCTCCTGGGCCATGGTCGAGGGCACAGGGCCATGGCCTGTGTCTGGAGTGTGTACAGTAGGCTGCTCTGTGGGACCGACATGGCAGCCTGAGACCCTTGCAGAGGAGCCTGACTTTGGGCAAGGCACCTGCCCTCACTCAACCTGAGTTTCCTTAGCATCACACGTCTACTTCATGGGCTGCCATCCAGAGGGAATGAGGTGTCGTGGTCAGGGGCCCGCGCACTGCAGTCCCGCCCTGTGCGACAGCGGATGAGGATAACGCTGCTGCTGCTGCCCACGAACTTTCTTCCCTCAAAGAGCGTTTTACCTGTTTGCAAAGGGACGCTCCCCCAAGCCCTACCTTTCCAGAGGGAAAACCGCCACCCCTGGTTTTATTCTTTTCTGATTCTCATAGCCAGCTTTTTTACCCAGGTGAGGGAAATTAATATCTGTACCCAATAGTACTTCAATGACTTATTTTATCCATTATTTTCTTTTATGGTGCTTTTTGTGTCCTAACTAGGAAATCTTTGCCTTTGCCAAAATCATGAAGTTATCCTCCTGTGTCTTCTACTAAAAGCCAAATCGCAGGACAGTGGCCATAGAAGTCGGAATCCATGAAGGAGTATGTAACAACTCACCTGCTGAATCAACTAGCAAGAAAAAAATATTATCTATAGAAAAAAATAAAATAAGTCTTTAAAAAGCTGGATCGTTTTACTTTTCCCATTTAAGTTTGCCATCCATCTGGCATTGGTTTTAGCAACAGTATTTTAAATATTAATTTTTTATTTAAATACAATTTGAATATTAATTTGGTACTATGTGTCATAATTTTTATCTTTTTTGTTTTTAAATAAGAAACAAGGAAAGTACCAATTTTCTGGATAGAAAAAATTATATACCTTAAAATTATATTTTTCTATTTTAACATTAGGATAGTCAAAATGTCAGAAAGCAATTTTTCCATTTCATGAGGCTAAATAAAAATCAATTTGTCATAAGCATTAATTACATACATAGGGAATGTTTATCTGAGCTAAATTGTGCTGACTACGTCAGATGTTTGGACCAGTTTGAAGAAGGATTTATAGGTTCATTCAACAATGTTTTATTGATATTTACAAGTATATATCCATAATAAATATATTTATATAAAATAGACATACACATTTTTTATATTCATTATATTTATTTGTACATGTTTATATATTCATTAATATTTACTATATTCAGTACATTGATATCCACATGCTAGCAAAGATACGTGATTTGCTTGGGGGAAACCGGGGACACTCCAAAAATCACTCAGCATAACCAAGTGACATTAGAGGACAGATTTGATAACGCCATTGGTGTGCGAGCTTTACTTTTTGCCTCTGAGCTTTGTCGTTATTTCAGAACAGTGTCTTTTAGGTCACGGATGTGACTCCACGTGTACCAGAAAAGACGTGTCTCGGTCTAGCACGGCAGACCTGACCTGCAAGGCGCAGCCACCGCCAGCATCCCGAGTCAGACCCGGGACATCAGAAACCGAGTTAGACACGAGCAGCAAAGCACGGCTTCTCCCTCCGGGAACTGACTTCAGATACTGGTCTTTCTGCAGGCCACACCACTGGACAGGGGAAGCAGTTTATTTATCCTGTTTCTGAATGCGAAGATACATGAAATCATGAAGTAACATGAGAGACTTAGGTCAAAAGCAAAATTAGATGCTATCCTATTTACAGCACCACAAATCACTTTTCATTCCAAACAATAAATGCTGTCATCATGAGGGATCCTGACATGTTCACACTGAAGCAAAAAAACAGTCTGCCTGAGGGAAGTGTCCGCCGAGGGAGGAGGGGCTTCCATGTTATGAAGAATAGGGCGTGGCCGAGAGGGGACACCAGGGAACCTCAGCACTGTTTCCTGCTCAATCTCCAGCCTGCGGTTCTTGAGGCAGAGCCGTCAGCTTATTCTGAAAATTTTTAAAGTTTGCTTTTATTCTTACCTAGATGGAAGACTAAACTCCACATCCACGTGGCCTGTGGGCATCCAAGAGGACCTACGCTTTCCCCAAAATCACTTTAACCAAAGCTCCGGGGTAAGACTCATGACTCAGAATGCCGCCCCACACGTTGGTCGTGAACATGATGACTTGGAACTGGAAAGGCTTTTTTAGAGCCAGAATTCCTAGCCAACCGCATCGAGTGCACCGGAACGTCGGCACAGGGCAGCAGGCCGTGTGGCCCAGGAAAGAAGAGTGCCCACGTGGGGGCTACAAGACCCTGTTTAGCTCTACTATCCATGCCAACATTGAAAACATCTGCTAAATACCCCGCTTTTGCTTAATCATAATAGATTCTAAGCCTCTCTGCCTGATAATCACTTACCTGTATGGTTTGCTTCTTTTAACTCCAAGGCAGGAATAAAAAAACTGAGACCCCGGCTCAAGGGAGAATATTTACCTTCCCGTGCACACCTACCTATCATCCACTGTCCGCTTCAAGCTGCCAATCTCAAGTCAGAAAGGAAGGAGAGTTCGTCCATGCCCTCTTGTACGCAGTGTTTCAGGCTCCCAGCATCACCGTTGTTTGTTGATTTGTAGCAGGCATGGTCTAATCCACGGCCAGCCACGCCAGCAGGTCAACTCCTAACAGGATACAGAAGATCTGGGAGCAGCCTCCCCCTGTTCTTAACTGGTTCCTTGATGAAATTAAATAGAGGAGGGAACAAAATCTGCCAAACCCACCTGCTCTTTATGCTGGTGCCAGTGTAAAGACCACATTCTGCCCTCCAGTACCCTGCGGGTCGTCAAAGGAGATATTAGCATCCCTTTCTCTTCTGTGATGCAACCCTTAAAAGCAGAAAATGTCCTAGTTAAAATTCTGGGGATCTTATCATTTAAAAACTGCATTAGTGAATTCCACATGCAAGTGTCTTTCTTGCTAGCTTGAGAAAGAGATGGTTAATTTTCAATGAACTGTGGTTCCCAGTTTAAAATGTCATCCTAAGCTTTGATTGTAAAAAGCAATATAAAAAATGTATCGCGAAGAAGATGGCAACTGCCATAATGACTGATACGGTGGCCCAAACGCTTCCAATTATGACAGAAAATTAGATTCGATTTCTTTGGGGGAGGGAGGTGAGGAAGGCAACAATACTTCGGAAATGAGTGAATGGAGCATTGGAGGCGATGTTTCCCTCTAACATTGCTCCCGGTTTTGACCCTCACTGCTTCAGCGATGCAAAGTGGCATAAATGCAGGGCCCCATGCAGTGCCTGCGCAGTGGATGCAAATACAGTACTTGGTTCCTGACCACAGTGTGCAGAAGCACATAAAGGCAAGAGGGTCGCATTTCACATTCACTCTGCTTCTCCAGGGCCAGGCTTCATGGAGGCTGAGCAGTCGCTGGCTGCCTTGTTCATCTCTCTGCCCCTTTGCTAAATCACAACCTACTTCAACATGGAAAATGAAGGGAGAAACATCATTTGCCAAATGTCGATCATCTGTTTTAATTGTGGTTGTGCTGATTTTATTGCTCTTGGCAAAATCTTGTTCTCCCTGCAGTGCAGCCGAAATACTAGGTTATATCAGTTGCCATTGAAAACACAACCCACTACACGTTAGACACAAAGGAAATAAAAATTGCTGACACTCTGTTTTGCAAGGACAAATTAATTTGCCCCAGAATGGCACGTTTGCCACCAATCTCATTAAAAGCACTGCAAGATTATCAGGAAAAATTAATACAAGCTGTTGGTTATCAGCTACATCATTTCAGCTCACAAAGGCAAGTCCTAGTTGTCAGTTTGCTGCTGGGGGCAAGGACAGGCGTTAACAAAGAAAGTCACATTCAATTAGAAACCATCACTGGGGCTGGCATTTGCGGTTCCCCTGCACCGGATCAGCTTGAAGAACAATCACACTGCTTCTTTTTGGTTCGAACTTTAAAGCAAGGGCACTTTTGGCAACAAAGGGGGATCAAGTCCCCTCTCCAACATGCTGATGCAGTCTGCCTGGGAAGTTTGGAAACTGAGGCTCCATGGTACTGAGCATGCTAAGGAGGTAAAGGATTGGATAATAATTTAAAAACTGCTTTGGAAATACTCATTCACTAAAGATGGGGCTGGTTGAACCTGCGAGGTGCCAGTGATGCCTCCCTACTGGCACCGGGCGCAGGTCCCCTCAGAACCTCTCCCCAGGTAACAGTCCCATGATCTCTGTGCATGGCTCTCAGGCATCACAGGCACCTATTTAATGCCTAGACCACTCACTGGCAGCCGCTACACTGACAGCTCTTGTGTGCCTTCTGAAATACCCATTTAATGGACCCTCATGGAACACTGGCTATGAGCCGAATACCCTTAGAGGCCCTGAGAATACAGCAGTCGAGCACAAACACCAAAGAAAGAGATACTGTGTTCAGAAGCCTTTTATTGCAAAGCAAATTTCATTTGGTTTCTAACCTTCACAAAGTGCTAATCTGAGCTGCGGGTTATCTCTGAGTTAATTCGTCCAACCATTTTCAGGAATCGCCTGTTTCCTGCAGAAGCAGCTGTTGCACGTGCTCCTCCTCCTCCGCTCCCCCTTAGACCAATGCGGTCAGTCAGTTCATAAAAGTGTGAATTTGGTCCCTATTATAGGTGCCAGGATGTTAAATGACCAAAGCTCTTCAAGGGTATTTATTACTAAAAGTATGTATTTCTGAAAGGCATATATAAAAGTCCAGAACAGCCTGTGTCTGCATTGACCTAGCCTAGGTGAGTCTGTCTCTCCTGCTGGATCTCCATCTACGGAGGGACAAGGGGGGATGTGATTTGTCAGATCATGTCCCTGCAACACTGTGCACACCATCTAGCCCTAGTAAATGTGCAAAAAAAAAAAAGTGTTGAAGTGAGTAGACTGTGGAATTTGTCTCTTTTTCCTTTCCGGGCTCTGAATCCCAGGCCCATGAGCAGGGCTTGGCACCCTCAATCCTGAGGCATCCCCTGCTTTATGCTGAGAGGCAGCAGGAAGGACCGGTCCTGAGAGGAGAGCCCCAGGAGCCAGTCACCTCACTGGCCTGACAGGTGCATCTGAAAAGACCTTCTGGAGGCAAATGAAGCTCCCGCCTCCTGCTGCCTCCAGCCATCCTCCCATCCAGGTCCTACAGCCTGGCTGTCCCTGCCGTACTGTTTGGTTTGGGTTGTGGCCTCCACTCAGGTGCTGACTCATGCACCCAAGCAGGCTCAACTAGAGGAACCCAAGCCCCTTCCCCTGCAAATGTGTCTGTGAGTGGCAGGTAGCCTGGCTGATAAGAGGTGTCTCTCCTCAGGTGAAGGGGCCCCATCCCCACAGCGGTAACAGTGGGGGTAAAGGGGCTCCTGTCCACTCCCTGAGCTGAGCTTGTCTCTGAGACACCTGTGCCTCCTCTAAGGCAGCACCCTACATTCTTGGTACCACAGAATGGCAGGAGCAGGGCGTTCAGTGCTCAGTTCTGCTGGCCTCAGAGATTCCCTTTGAACTCCCAGAGGTATGAGTCTGTCAGCAGCACTGGAACCAGGAGGGCCAACCTCTGACACTTCCCAGCAGTCCCGTCCACAATTTCTCGCAGCATTCCAAGAAGAAGCAAGAACAATTCTCTTGGGCTGAAAAGAATTGGAGACAATCCAGGAACATAATCTTCAGATCCTGCCTCTCATCTTGGCCTCAAAAGACAGACCCTCCTATCAAAGGACAGATCCACCAAAAAACTCCATCTACACCATACTGATGGCCTCTGTGAGCCAGAAATTTCCAGAAGCTCTAGGGCGGGGGGGAGGAGAGCTTTTGTGGATGTGCTCTGGGCTGAGTTGTCCAAACCCTACTTTCAGAGGTAGAGCAAACCCTGTCGAGAGCCTCCATCTCAAAGGCGTACACTTTGCAAAGCAGGTGGACCTCACAGGGGATGGAGAATCTACATTCCCATGGAACTGGGATGAAGTAGAGTCATGGAACAGAACCTGCCCCTGAGTGTCCCTGAGAAGCAAGCAATTAAAACAAATGTGTTGACTTTGGACAGAGACCCAGCCCTGCATCACTGCTGTGGAGGTCTGCGGGAGAGGCCACTGAGCACAGCAGACTCTGCAAAGTGGGTCTCCACTTTGATTAGCTTCAAAGGGGCAAGCTAGATGACTTTTACAGTCATCAGATACAGTGGGAAATGCAGATACCTCTGGCTGAAAGAAACACACTTATAGCTAGTACAGTGGAGAACATCTTTCCTTGTTCATCCTAGAGAATGTCCCTCCAGGCCAGAGGACGAGGCTGGCCAGAATTGCTCTCAGTTGAACACAAGTGAGTGGTTTTTAAACTACTGTTGAGCTGGAACTCAAATGCTCTCTGTGGTTCATAAAGCAGCTCTTTACATATTGGTTCCAATTTTCCTTTTCTGTTCATTCAGCATCCTCGGACAAGCTCTCTAAGTCTAAACCTCATCCTGGCTTAAAATCTGAGGAAGCCATAATGGTGAATGTCCATGTCAACACTCTTTGCCTTTGGCTCTCAGACTCGCCCTTCCCTCCCAAGGCGCCGCCCTGGGGACGTGGACCAGCCTTGATGGAAGCTGTGGGACGGAGAAGGGTGAGCTGCTGCGGTCACAGCTCCATAGGTGTGCTGTGTTTTCTTCTCAGCATACCCATTTTAGGCTCGTGTGGTATTAAACTTTTCTGCCAGTAAGTAGAAAAGGCATTTAAAAAAAAAAAACTGAGAAACAATTTGCAGGCGAGAGCAGATATTTCAGAAATGACTCAGAATCGTGTTTTGCTAGAAGAATGCTAATGAAATACAGAGCACGTATTCACGAAACTGATAACACTCCCTCAGAAAGAAAATGACTCTTATTAGACATCTGAACTTGAGCAAAACATTCATGTCATTGATTATAATATAATGGATTGGCTCCTACTCTAGTAGCAAAATTTAGCTTTAATGTAACTACAAAAGAGAAGATTATTCTTTGGGGACTACTGATCGAGTGTATCTTTCTGATCATCTGAAACAGTTCATTCACCTCTGAAACTGACTGTAAACCTCAGGGAAGAAGCTTCTCAGAAATATGTGACCCAGTGAGCTAAGAGGCAACTCCCCAGCGCATCACCTTCCACACCCACAACCTCAAGTCCAGGACCTGCAGAAAGACAGCTCTTACGGTGTCCTCTGTGACCCGTGCAGAATGGTGCACTATCATGCTAGATCCAGTGACCCACAAAAAAACCAAACTAGCTAGTAAGCTGGAGCATGACTAGCACCGAACTACCGAGTTTCTGACTGTTACAAATTAATAGAGTCACAGCACATTTGTGATTCATATCAGCTGCACAGGGCGTTTCTGTAGACAGCTAACCCATTAGGGAAGCAGTCAGCTAATATTATCTGGATGTCAGATACATCTCATGTTTTGGCAGCTCTTTATTCTCTCTTTGAAAGAGATCGTGGTGACAGACACTTGCCCTTCAACTCGCGGCTCTGTTTGATGGCAGCTCTGTTTTCACAGCTGCCTTCATTGCACTTGAGAATTTTCGACAGCCACGAATGGGGATGCTTCACAGGTAAGAGGGCCAGATAGGAAAAAATCTAGAAAAAGGGCAGGTGCATTCACAAAGCCATGCCCAGAACCTCTAGATCAGAGGGTGGACTCTCCTTCCAGAATCCAGAGGCTTGAAGTCTAAGTGGCTCAATCTCAGAGGCGACCTCTAACTTCCCTAGGAGCAGTTTTTAGAAGGATCAGAGCCGGACTGCAAAGCAGGCTTTAAACAACAGATTCATTTAAAACCAAGGGTAATAAGAAAGGTATGAATATTGGGAGTTTCTTTTATCCCATGAACTGGATTTGATTTTCCTTAAAATTATTTCTTAAAATCATGATCATTATGATTATGTATAAGAAAAATAAGAGTTCACATATTTTAGAGATATATACTGAAATATTTACAGATAACATTATACAATTTTTAGGCCAGGCACTGTGGCTTATGCTTGTAACCCTAGCACTCTGGGAGACTGAGGCAGGAGTATTGCTTGAGGTTAGGAGCTCAAGACCAGCCTGAGCAAGAGCGAGAGTCTGTCTCTACCAAAAATAGAAAAAAATTAGCTTGTCATTGTGGTGTGTTCGCCTTTAGTTCCAGCTACATGGGAGGCTGAGGCAGGAGGATCACTTGAGCCCAGGAGTTTGAGGTTGCAGTGAGCTCTGATGATACCACTGCACTCTAGCCAGAGTAACAGAGTGAGACCCTGTCTCAACAACAACAAAAAAAAATTATACAATTTTTAGAATTTGCTTTAAAGAAAAATTCAGAGAGTGGTGAGGTTGGGTTATAAATGAAACACAACTGGCCATAAGTTGATCATTGTTAAAGTCAAGTGACGGATATGAGGGAGTTCATTACGATATTCTCTCTAGTTATGTATATGTTTAAGGTATGCTATGATAAAAAGCTTAAAAATTGGCCGGGCGCGGTGGCTCACGCCTGTAATCCTAGCTCTCTGGGAGGCCGAGGCGGGCAGATTGTTTGAGCTCAGGAGTTCGAAACCAGCCTGAGCAAGAACGAGACCCCGTCTCTACCAAAAATAGAAAGAAACTAATTGGACAACTAAAAATATATAGAAAAAACTAGCCGGGCATGGTGGCACATGCCTGTAGTCCCAGCTATTCGGGAGGCTGAGGCAGGAGGATCGCTTGAGCCCAGGAGTCTGAGGTTGCTGCGAGCAAGGATGACGCCACAGCACTCACAGTAGCCCGGGCAAAAGAGTGAGACTCTGTCTCAAAAAAAAAAAAAAAAAAAGCCCCACAACAATAGATGCTGGCATCAATGCAGAGAGAAAGGAATGCTATTCACTGTTGGTGGGACTGCAAATTAGTACAACCTCTAGGGAAAGAGTATGGAG
>CAUYSK010115779.1:0-52933 GCA_963575035.1 Avahi laniger
GCTCTTGCTCAAGCTGGTCTCGAACTCCTGAGCTCAAACAATCCGCCCGCCTCGGCCTCCCAGAGAGCTAGGATTACAGGCGTGAGCCACCGCGCCCGGCCAATTTCTAAGTATTTTATTTTATTTGTAGCTATTGCAAATGGGATTACTTTCTTGGATTATTTTTCACATTGTTTATTGTTGGCATATAGACATACTACACATTGTTGTATGTTGATTTTGCATCCTGCAACTTTGCTGAATTTGTTTATCAGTTCTAATAGTTTTTCGGTAGAATCTTTAGGTTTCTCTAGATATAAGACCACATTGTATGCAAACAAGAATAATTTGACTTCTTCCTTTCTAATTTGGATTCCTTCTAGTTCTTTCTGTTGTCTGATTGCTCTGGATAGAAATTCCAGTACTATGTTGAATAACGGTGGTGAGAAAGTGGTCATCCTTGTCTTATTCCAGATCTTAGAGAAAAGGCTTTCAGTTTTTCCTCATACAGTATGATACTAGTTGTGGGTATGTCATATATGGCTTTTGTTGTATTGAGGTAAGTTCCTTCTGTACTCAGTTTTTTGAAATTTTTATAATTAAGGGATGTTGAATTTTATTGAATGCTTTTTTCAGCATCAATTGAAATGATCATATGGTTTTTGTCCTTCATTCTGTTAATATGATGTATCACATTGATTGATTTGCATATGTTGAACCATCCTTGTATCCCTGGGATGAATCCCTGGGACTTGATCATGATGAATAATCTTTTCAATGTGTTGTTGAATTTGGTTTGCTAGTATTTTGTTGAGGATTTTTGCATGTATGTCATCAGAGATATTGGCTTATAGTTTTCTTTTTTTGTTGTGTCTTTGTATGGTTTTGGTATCAGGTTGATACAGGCCTCGTAGAATGAGTTTGGGAGTATTCCCTCCTCCTTGATTTTTCTGGAATAGTTTAGGTAGTGTTGGTATTGATTCTTCTTTGAATGCTTGGTGGAATTCAGCAGTGAAGCCATTGGGTCCTGGGCTTTTCTTTGATGGGAGACTTTTTATTATTCCTTCTATCTCATTACTTTATACTGGTTTATTCAGGTTTTGGATTTCTTCCTGGTTGAATCTTGGCAGATTGTATATGTCTAGGAATTTATCCATTTCTTCTAGATTTTCCAACGTACTGGCATATACTTGCTTATAACAGTCTCTAATAATCCTTTGGATTTCTGCATTACCAGTTGTAATGTCTCCTTTGACATCTCTGATTTTATTTATTTGGGTATTCTCTCTTTTTTTCTTAGTTGGCTAGTGGTGTGTCAATTTTGTTTATCTTTTCAAAAAAACCAACTTTTTGTTTCATTGATCTTTTGTATTGTTTTTGTGGTTTCAATTTCATTTATTTCTGCATTGGTCTTTATTATTTCTTTTCTTCTGCTAATTTTGGGTTTGATTTGCTCTTGTTTTTCTAGTTCTTTGAGATGTGTCATTAGGTAGTTTATTCAAGGCTTTTCTACTTTCTCGATGAAGGCATTTATTGCTATAAACTTTCCTCTTATTACTGACTTTTTCTGTATCCCATAGATTTTGATATGTTGTGTTTTCATTTTTTTTCATCTTGAGAAATCTTTTCATTTCCTTCTTAATCTCTTCATTGACCATTAATCATTGGTCATTTAGGAACATATTGCTTAATTTCTATGTGTTTGTATGGTTTCCAATATTTCTGTTATTATTAATTTTTAGTTTTACTCCCTTGTGGTCAGAGAAAATACTTGATATGATTTAATTAAAAAAATTTTTTAAGACTATTTGGTGGCCCAATATATGATCTATCCTTGAAAATGATCCATGAGCTGAGGAGAGGGTATATTCTGTAGCTATTGGATGAAATGTTCTGTAAATATCTATTAGGTCCATTTGGTCTATAGTACAGGTTAAGTCCAATGTTTCTTTGTGGATTTTCTGTCTGGATGACCTGTCTAATCCTGAAAGTGGAGTATTAATGTCTCCAGTGATTATTGTATTGGGGTCTATTTCTCTCTTTAGCTCTAATAGTATTTGCTTTATATATGCGGGTGCTACAGTGTTGGTTCCATATTTATTTAGAATTTGTTGTCTCCTCTTGTTGAATTGACCCCTTTATCATTATATAATGACCTTATTTAACTCTTTTTACAATTTTTGTCTTGAAATCTATTTTATCTGATAAAAGTATAGCTACTCCTGTTCTTTTTTGGTTTCCATTTGCATGGAATATCTTTTTCCATATTTTTATTTTTAGTTTATGTTTGTCTTTATAGGTTAAGTGGGTTTCTTGCAGATAACGTACAATTGGATCTTGTTTTTTTAATCCGTTCAGCCACTCTGTCTTTTGATTGTAGAGTTTTGTCCATTCACATTCAATGTCAGTATTGATAGGTAAGGACTTAGCACTGCCACGTTTTTCTTTGATTTCTGGTTGTTTTGTCATTCTCTCTTTCTTTCATCCTTCCTCCCTGTCTTCCTTCGCTAAAAGTGATTTTCTCTGGTAGTGTGTTTTAGTCTCTTGTTTTTTATTTTTTGTATATCTGTTGTGGGTTTTTTTATTTGAGGTTACCATGAGGCTTGCAGGAAACATTTTATAACCAATTATTTTAAACATATGACAACTTTGCTTAAAAAACAGTCAAATAAACAAGCCAAGACAAATCTACCAGAAATTCTACCCTTTAACTCCATCCTCCCTTGCTTTTTAACCTTTTCTTGTTTTCATTCATATCTTTTTATACTATCTATCTCTCAAAAAGTTGTTGTGGTTATTTTTGATAGATTTGTCTTTTAGTCTTCCTACTCAAGCTATAAGTGGTTTATACACCACAATTACAACAATAGAGTATTCTATTTGCGTACTTACTCTTACTAGTGAGTTGTATAGCTTCGGATGATTTCTTATTGTTCATTAACATCCTTTTCTTTCAGATTGAAGAGCTCCTTTTAGCATTTCTTGTAGGACAGGTCTGGTGTTGATGAAATCCCTCAGCTTTTGTTTGTTTTGGAAAGTCTTTATTTCTTCATGTTTAAAGGATATTTTTGCAGGATATAATATGCTAGGGTTAAGGTTCTTTTCCTTCAGTACATTGAATATGTCATGCCACTCTCTTATGGCCTATAATGTTTCCACTGAGAAGTGTGCTGCCAGACGTATTGGAGCTGCTTTATATGTAATTTTTTTTCTTGTTTCTCTTAGGACCTTTTCTTTATCTATGAATTTTGAGAGCTTGATTATTTTGAGAGCTTGATTATTAAATGCCTTGAGGTTGTCTTGTTTGGGTTAAATCTGATTGTGTTCTATGACCTTCTTGTACCTGAATATTGATATCTTTCTCTAGAATTGGAAAGTTCTGTGTTATTATTTCTTTGAATAAACTTTCTACCCCAATCTCTCTCTCTACTTCCTCTTTAAGGCCAATAATTCTTAGATTTGCCTTTTGAGGCTATTTTCTAGATCTTGTAGGTATGCTTCATTCTTTTTTTATTCTTTTTTTCTCTTCTGACTGTATTTCCAAATAGCCTGTCTTCAAGCTCATTGATTTTTTTTCTTTTGCTTGGTCAATCCTGCTGTTGAGAGAGACTGATGCATTCTTCAGTTTGTCAATTGAATTCTTCAGCTCCAGAATTTCTGCTTGGTTGTTTTTATTATTTCAATCCCTTTGTTAAATTTCTCTCATAGGCTTCTGAATTCCTTCTGTGCATTGTCTTGAGATTCATTGAACTTCTTCAGGACAGCTACTTTGAATTCCCTGTTTGAGAGGTCACATATCTCCATCACTCCAGGATTGGTCACCAATACCTTATTTTGTTAGTTTGGTGAGGTCATGTTTTCCTCACTGTTCTTGATGCTAGCGAATATTTGTTGATGTCTGGGCAGTGATGAGTTAGGTATTTATTTTAATCTTCGCAGTTTGGGCTTGTTTGAACCTATTCTTCTTGAGAAGACTTTCCAGATATTCAAAGGCAATTGAGTGTTGTGATCTAAGTCTTGGTTGCTACAACCATATCATCACTGGGGGGTGCCTCAGTCAATGCTGTGACTCTTGCAAACTCCTGGAGGTACTGCCATGGTGGACTTGGGTAAGATATGGGAAAATTCCCTGGATTACCAGGCAAAGTCTCTCACCCTCTTCCCTTACTCTCTGTGCTGGAGAAGGAGTGATGTGGTCACTCCCTGTGGCCACCAGTACTAGGTCACACCTGAAGCCAGCCCAGCCTCACCCAAAGCCCAGGGTGACTGTAGCCTGGTTACCTCTGATGTTTATTCAAAGCTTAAGGGCTCTTTAGTCATCAGGTGGTGAATCCTATCAGGACTGGGTCCTTCCCCTCAGGCAACATGTTTTCATCTGGGCCAGGGTACGTCCAGAAATGCCATCCAGAAGTATGGCCTGGATTTAGGAGTTTTAGGAGTCTGCTTGGTACTTTATTTTACTGTGGCTGATCTGTTGTCCAAATTGCAAAACAAAATCCTCTGCATTCTTCCCTTTTCTTTCCCCCAAGTGGGAGACAACTCTCCCTGAGCTGCACTATCCATAATCGGGGTAGGGGTAACACAGGCATTTGCTCAGCCACTGTTGTTGGTGTCTCACTTGGTCATGTGCACCCCAAGTCCACTGGCTCCAAGATAGCACAGACACAGGAATTGCCCAAGGAGTGCAGCCTTTGTGGCCCGACTGCCTTATGAATTTAGTACAGGCCCCAGGCTGCTTTTTGTGAGCCAGTGGTGGGGCTAGCCAAAACTCAGGTTTTGGGACAGAGGATCTCCCTCTGGCCAGGCTGATCTAAATGCTCCCTCCATGGGCCCTGACAGAATTCTGCCCTGTGCTGTGTTCCTCTGTGCCAGGGTGGCTCTGAGTTTCAGTGCAAAGTCCCACATGCACTTCATTCTCTCTCTCCCGCGTACACAGACTCTCTCTCCACTCCACATGCTGGCCACTGCCACAGAATGGGGGAGGATTGCTGTAGGCAATGCAAGGCTGTCTTTTCTGCCCTCTTCAGTGCCTCTTATCTTGATATAATGTGACAACCAGGTAGTACGACTGTTCACCTGATTTTTGGTACTTCTGAAGGTGCTTGTTTGCATGGATAGTTGTTGGATTTGGTGTTCATGTGGAGGGATGATCACTGGAGGTTTCTGTTTGGCCATCTTGCTCTGCCCCCTCCACATCTATTAAAAAGGTAAACTGACTAATTAAGATGGCTGAGGTACAGGAGAAATTATACAAATGTTGATTAATTTGAGGCTCCCATTCCAAATCTGTTTATAATATCTTGTTGTTTTCTTTACCAGTGAGTTCAGAACAAAAGCTACTCTCCACAGTAAACACAGGCCCATGAAAACTTGACAAAAAAGTAGTGGAGGATGTAAAGTGGATAGATACAGGATAAAGTAATAAAATATAGTTTACTAATGCCGCGGCTAACGTGTGCCAGGCATTGTGATAACTTGCATATATGCTATCTATCTCCACTTAATTTTTGCTATAGCATATGAAGCAGATACTATGATTATTTCCATTTTATATATGAGAAAACTGAGACACAAAGAAGCTTAGTAACTTGTCAAGACCACACAGTAAGTGTGGCCTCAGTAAGTATCAGAGCGGGATGCAAACCCAAGTATATCTGACTCCAAATCCCATGCTTCAAATTCCCGTGAGATGCTGAGAGGTCATTTGGGAATGACTTACATAAAAATAAATTGGAGAAAATGTAACATCAGTCACTCCTACCTGAATTCCGATATGCTTCTCTTTAAGTGAGAGGGAAAGAAGTGAAGTTACAGATGGGTAACTTCCACCTGTACTTCCTACACTGGTGAGGTGATACCAGGTGTTGATCAATTGTGATGGGAATGAGGTGGAAATAAGGTAAGGATCACTGGACTGGGGATGTTGTACGCAAAGGATGTTGCTCCCAAATCTCCTCTCCTTTGATTCCCAGCTCTTTGAACAGGGGTGGGAGAATGTTAATATCTGGAAGCAAACCTCTACCAAAGTAGACACAGAGATCAGAAGTAACCGGGTCAAAGTTGTTTCCTACTAAACTGTATGACCCTGGGGAAGTCACTTAGCTTTTCTCAGCTTTAGTTCCCCTATCTGTAAAATGGGGGTTGTAACATGTGGTAAACCAACTTGACAGGCTTGTTGTGAGAACCAAATGAGATTGTGAGTTTAGCTGTGATTACTATTTTGAGAGATTTGATGGCAAGCAAGACCTTTAGTTTTGGTGGAGTAAGGGCCCTGGAAGACGGGATCATAACAGCGAATTGAATGCCCTTAACTCCTGAGTCTTTCTCCCATCCCTCCCCCACACAGACACACATACACTCTCAGTGACTCCCTTCACCTCCTCCACTGCCCAAGCCTCTGCTCCCAAGCGCTGTAACACACCACTCCTGGACAAAAACCATTAGGAAAACTTTTAGAGGAGTGGGCACCCCTGACAAGGCTGGGCCCCATTTTTGGTAACGTGTTGGTAGATGTTTGAGAATTAGTTCTGAAAGTCATTACTTTTCCCATAAGTGGAATTTTCCTGGAAAGCCATAAAAATGGAAGAGATTAGAATTTTTACTAGATTGATCAGGTTACACACATCCTCTAGCCCGATACATCACAAACAAGAAAATAATAAAAAGCATTTATACAGAGTCTTTTTGCCAGGGGTCGTCTCAACACGTCATAAAACATTAGGACATGACAAGTAAGAGATTGGAATCAGCTGTGCTTATAAACTAGCATTCACAGCCTGTGCATTCAGGGTGGGAGAAAACTTGAAGGGCTCTTCTGTTGCATAAACAGGCCTTGTGAAGCAGCAAGAGTGCAGTTTGGGACCACCTTTTCCCTGCAGGCTGCTTGGCTATTCCATTGCCCTCCTATTAAGGAAAACTGGATTCTAGTTTGCCTATGGATTCTCTGACCAGCAGCTTCAGGCCCCATCTGTTCCTGGTACTGAAGGCATCCAAGTTGCAGGGAATGACATTTTACCCAGTGTCTGAAGCTCTTTAAGTTCAGGCTTTGAGAAAATAAGGCTGGAAGAATGATGTTATCAACAAAAATGATGATTTCCTTTGGAGGAAGTTGAAGAGTTCAGTTTGTGACAATATTTCAGGCATCATTTATTTTAAGCTTGCTGACTCTTATTCACAGTCCATCCCCTGAAGCTGGATGAGGAACAGGGTCAAGAGGGATCCTGTTTCCACCATGCCTGACACTCCACTTTGCCTGTATTTGATCATAGGATTTGTCATTGATTTGTGTCTGCCATCTAGATTGTAAATCTATTGATCGCCTGATATATTAGGGTTCAATAAGTGTTTGTATTAGTATACTCAACCTGACTAGGCTCATTAATTCCCTTAGATTTAAAAATCATCCTTTCATTGATATACTTTCATCCCAAATTATATGATCTCTCCTTGGCAATTATCTACTTGACATATTCATGAATCTCTCATAGAAATATCAAAATCAAATGCCAAAAATGTCAACAAAAGTCTGTTCCCCACCAACCTGTCCTTCCTGACACCGATCATCAAATTTTCTCTGTCTCAGTAAGTGACACCACATCTGCTCAGTTATTCAGACTGGAAACCTAGAAGTCACGTTTCATTCTCCCCTTTCCAGGCATTGAATTCACCCTTAAAATCATCTCTAAAATATATTTCAAATTCTTCTACATTGGTTTATTACTTTAGTCTGGGTCAACATCATCTATCATCTGGATACTACAATAGGCTCCCAAATGATCTCATTTGCATTCTTTCCCCCCTGCCAACCCATTTTCCTATTGTGTTTTTCTCCTGCATCCACACTCTCATCTGTTTCCTACCTTCCTTTATTAGTTTTAAGGAAATCCCAAACCTTTATATTATTTTTTATTTTTTTATTTCAGAATATTATGGGGGTATAAACATTTTGGTTACATATAATGCCTTTGCCTCACCCAAGCCAGGGCTACAAGTATGCCCTTCCCCATACAGTGCACTCCGTTTCCATTAGTTGTGAATTTACCCACCTCCTCCAACCCCCCTCCCACCTGACCGGCACTCAATGAATATTACTACCATGTGAGCACCTTAGCGTTGATCACTTAGTACCAATTTGATGGTGAGTACATGTGATGCTTGTTTTTCCATTCTTGTGATACCTCACCTCGAAGGATGGGCTTAAGCTCTATCCAGGATAATATAAGAGGTGCTAGTTCACCATCATTTTTTGTAGTTGAGTAGTATTCCATGATATACATATACTACATTTTATTAATCCACTCATGTATTGATGGGCACTTGGGTTGTTTCCACATCTTTGCAATTGTGAATTGTGCTGCCATAAACATTCAAGTGCAGATGTCTTTATTATAGAATGTCTTTTTTTCCTTTGGGTAGATGCCTAGTAGTGGGATTGTTGGATCAAATGGTTTTCTATTTTTAGCTCTTTGAGATATCTCCAAATTACTTTCCACAGGGATTGTACTAATTTTCAGTCCCACCAGCAGCGTAAGAGTGTTCCAATCTCTCCACACCCATGCCAGCATTTGTTGTTTTGGGACTTTTTGATAAAGGCCATTCTCACTGGAGTTAGGCGATATCTCATTGTGGTTTTGTTTTGCATTTCCCTTAGAGATGTTGAGCACTTTTATATATGTTTGCTAGCCATTATTCTATCTTCTTTTGAAAAGTTTCTGTTCATGTCCTTTGCTCATTTATTGATGGGGTTGTTTGATTTTTTTCTTGTTAAGTTCTATATAGATTCTTGTTATCAGCCCTTTATTGGATGTGTAGAATGCAAATATTTTCTCCCATTCTGCAGATTTGCTCTACTATTTGCTTACTGAGAGTTTCCTTGGCTGTGGAGAAGCTCTTTAATTTGATCAGGTCCCATTTATTTATTTTTGTTGCTGCTGTGATTGCTTCGGGATTCTTCATAAATTCTTTGCCTAGGCTGATGTCTGTAAGAGTTTTCCCAACATTTTCTTTTAGAATTCTTAAGGTTTCACGCCTTAGTTTTATGTCTGTTATCCATCATGAGTTGATTTTTGTGAGAGGTGAGAGATGGGGATTCAGTTTCAATCTTCTGCATGACGGTTGGTGGTAATTTTGACTATTGTAAAAAAGAAAAAAAAAAAGAGCTGGAGAGGTCTCCTCTTTTGTCTTTTATATGTTCCTGTTTTGTTTCTATATATTGGATGATTTTTTTAAATCAATTCTCTGGGTATTGTTTTTGTGCCTACCTCCAAAGTGTTCTACCATCAGCATCTTCTTTTGTTGCTTCAATCTTTTTTGGTGGCCTCCACGGTTTCAACTTTCATTTACAGACTGATGAATCTTGCATCTTTAGTTAAGAACCAGAGTTAGAGGCTTTCAAACATAAAAGATTTCTTTTAAGATTGCAACTAGGCAATTAAGATCAGCAAAAAAATTTAGTCCAGGGGCAGACAGGAGAACCTCCCTGACATGGAGAAAGCATGAGTGAGAGATTCCTGGGTTTTCACCCTTCTGCCAGGGAAATTTGAGATCCTAGCTACAGGAGAACCCTGAAGCCCTCATGGGACCTCAGACTGAGGCAAGGAGCTGCTCATAGGGTACACAGAAGCATTGCTGGAACTCAGGTGAAGCCCTACAGGTGTTTGAGCCCTGAGCAGCAGCAGAGTCCCAAAAGCTTTTGAACCTTGAGCCATTCAGAGAGCACAACCTCCAGAAGTCTCTTTCCTGCTTTGGGGCCACTGCAGCCATAGCCACAGGGCCACTTAAGGAGTGGACACTTTTGTGCACCCAAAAGACAGAAATTACACCTGTCACTGAGGAAGAGTGGGGTGAGCTCCATGCCTCCAGCTGCCTGCGTTTACTGGGAGGACCTACCTTCCCTAGAGGCAAGTTTGTGGAACAACTGCCTCTCTCCCTGCTGAACATTTCAGTGGCAGACTAGGCATTCTGGGAGTCCAGCACACAGTGGTTTGAGCTTCTTTCACCACATCTGCTGCTGCAGGGCCAAGGAGGGAGCTGGGAACCTGAGTTCTTTTATGACCTTAAAGGACAGAAACCTAAGCTTCATTTGGAACCAATAAAGCACTAGCGTGTGGAGTGGCAGTGTGTTGTAGTGGAAAGAACACTGATCAAGGGCTCAGAAGTGTGGAGTCTTAATCCTGAGAACCAGTTATGTGTCTTTGGCCAGCATTTGGGGTAACTTCTAGCATTGTGACAACTATGAGAGCTAATATAGGGAAAATCTATTGAAAAACAAAGTACTAAACAGATAGAAAACCCCTGGTTACTTCCTAACATCTTACATTTAACAGTGTTTTCTCATTTCCCACTTTATAGTAATTTTCCACATTTGTCAGGAAAGATCATTTTCTTCAGTCCTGACCTCTCTCCTGAGCTTCACACCCTTCTTTTCAACTGTATGCTCAGTATCTTCACGTATGATTTGTTCCTTTTGCACCTTGAAACTGAGGTCTTGGAAACAATTCATATCCCCAAATCTGCACCTTCTTCTCCATGTTTCCATGAATAGCATCATCCACTCTGTGAGTCAAGCTAGAAACATCAGACACATCTGTAGCTCTTCGTCTTCTTTAACATTTTGGCAATGTGGGGATGGAAGAGGAGGGGAAGAAACAGAGATGGGAGTTTGGAAGGCAAATCCTTCAGTGAGACAAAGGATGCAAAGGGAAGCAGGGAGGTGCTGAGTGTTGGGAGAAGGTGTGCAGGGGATATATCTCAAAGGGCCATGTGAGTCATGCTGGGAAATTTGGCTTGATCCTGGAGGCAACAGTGATTCATCTGTTGGAGGACTTTAAGGAGTGCAGATACATGATAAGTTTCAGTATTTAGATGACTTAATCTGACTACAGTGTGAAGAATGGATTGTAGGGGCTCAAATTTGAGTCAGGAAGAGTGTCAGGACCTGGGTGCAGACAAAGAAATGATGAAATGACAGGGAAGAGGTGAGGTCTTTAACAAAGGAAGGACGTGGGAGAAGCAAGACAAAATGGGGTCTTAGGTGAGGAAGAATCCTTGGAGGATGGCTACTTGGAGAGCTACTCCTGCCTCGGCTAGGGAGACATGAAGGGGACCAAGAGGAGAAGGCTGCGTGAGTGTGAGAACACTTGGGGACAAATAAACTAGCTCATGAGAGTGAAGGCAGTCTGGTTTTCTGACCCACTGTCTCCCCCTCTTATGGTTGGAGTTTATTTTGCTTTCTGAAAATATGAATAGAATAATTAGGAGATGAATAAAAATAATTTTGGGAATAAATCACAAAGGGTAAAACTTAATATCTAGAATTGTTGCAACGCAATTGCAATAGGAACTGAAAGGAAAGTGAAGCTTATTTTCTTATAAATAGTTCTTGATTATTCATAAGACCATAATCTTTTCCTTGAGAAAGTGAATCAATTTTGATTTCCAGCTGTAGTTTATGGCCCCAATTACACTAGCGAGTGGTTACAAGGGAAAGTAAGAAAGACAGTAAGTTGTTTTGTCTTGCTCAAAAGTCTGCCAATGAATCATTCTCTGAGGATAAAGGATTTTCCCAAAGAGGTAATGTTTATAAATTCACAATGTTTCTCTGCTTATAAATGTGAAAAGAGAAACTGAAAAGTCAGGAAAGAAGAATTTACTTATATCTGGTGCCTCTGCTAACAGAGATTTGAAATTACACCAACTAGGGAGGTAGCACTAGCCATTTTCATTGGAAAAAAATAGTAAAGGAGAAGAGAAAAGTTAATTTTTTTTTTCAATGTGCGCTTGGGACTCCTAAAGGTAGTGGTTGTGTGGCTGAGGGTGCTGAGGGTCGGGTCAGTTTCCATTAAGCTCTTTTATGTACTGGGAAAAGTTGCTATGGGTGAAGCCTAGGATACTGGGAAAAATATTGGAGAATCCATTCTCCCGCCCCGTAGTAAAGTGGAAGCCTTCCCATTAGCTCAATAAATAAGTAACTTAATAATTCTTTCCTTAAAAAGTCAATATAAATGATGTTTTATTAGTAGTTTAAACATAGCAATTTTTCATTATAATAAGGAACCCAATGAAGATTAAGCTTAATTTACAAATTCTGCAAACTCACACAGGATCCTTGTTAGTGTACACCCTGACGTGTTTGCATTGTTGCACAGTTTCATGCCCTGGACTTTAACAATTATTTAGACACTGAGCTCTTTATTTATTCACCTGTTTCTGCAGATGCACTGCAAAAAATAAATCCTAAGTCTGAGGTGGTTAAGCCATTTTAGCAGCTGAGAGTTTTCTGCTTAAATCACCTATGCATGTAAGCATTTAAAGGGTATATTTTCATTTTCTCATAGTTGATGCAATTGTTCAGAACTAGTCTTCTTATTAAGCAACCAAACTTTCTGTTTATTGAAGTGCCCTCCACAAATACATCTAAGCAAACACAAAGAAACGGATCTCAAAATTATTGTCAGATGCTCTGAGGTAAGAAAAGAACACAAAGATTTTCCAAGAGATGGAGGACCTAGGCTACAGGTAAGTTTTAAGAGAAGATGAAATATCATTGAAAATGGGATCTTGATTGCTCCATAGAAGTACATAATGATACTCATTTTTAAGCAAAGATTCACTTTATAGTATTAATATTAAAAATATGGACAAAGTGTTCCAAATGTATAGCCATCAAGAATGGCAAAGATCTAAATCTAAATGACTTTATATCTGAAATTCAGTTAAAAAAATCAATGGTTATCATTTACTTTGGGAGAGCAGGCCCTCAAATGTATCTTCTCTGTAGCTTCTAAGTTCTATTGCTGAGCAGTCTAAATTCTATTGATGTCTCATCCTGACATCAGAATTGTTCTAGTTTTTGTTCCTTCCTGTCCTAGTACATTAAAATTAATGAAAAAAGAAAAACTAAAGATGACACTAAGTAAGCAATCCTGCTAGATCTTGTTATTTTGTTAATTGTGAAACCAGCAGCCTTTCATGGGAAGACCAGGAGGCTCAGGTGCAAATTTCCATTTCAAATATAATTTTCTGAAATGAGAATATGATAATTTTTAATTTAATAAATTCTATATTGTTTGAATAATAGGAATATTCTTGACAGCTGGTCAATACTTTAAATCCTGCCAGGACCATGAAAAAGCCAGAGAAATGATGTAAATTTAAGACAACCAAATTTTAATTTGTGGATTATTCCTGTAAGAATGGAAATTTCTCCTTGTGTTTCTGAAATAAAGCATAAAGGAATGCCCTTCCTACCATTGGAAGCTGTGATGGGTCCTACCAGTTACAAGCAGTGTAGATGGTCTGGTGTGTGTCAAGGGTGACACTGACTCATTCCGGATGCTTGGTGTGTTGTTCAGATTGGATCACTGGATCAGACACATGGAATTATTTTGGTCATTGAATTAGCTTCCTATTGCCATTGTAACAAATTACCAAAAACTTGGTGGCCTAAGGTAACACACATTTATTCCCTTATATTTCTGGAGGCCAGAAGCCTGCAATCAGTTTCACTGGTCCAAGTCAAGATATTGACAGGGCTTCACTCCCTCCAGAGGCTCATGAAATCTGTTTCCTTGACTTCTCCAGTTTCTGGACTGGCACTGCTCACATTCCTTGGCTCATGGTCTTTCTGCATCTTCAAAGCCCACAGTATAGGATTTCTCTCTTTCTTGCTCTCTTTGTAAGGTTGCCACATCACCTTCTCTCTTTTGTAGTAGACTTTCCCTTTAACTATCTCTTATAAGGATACACGTGATTACCTTTAGGACTCATCTGTATAATATAGAATAATTTCCCATCTGAAGATTTTTAATTTAATCATGTCTGCAAAGTCCCTATTATCATATCAGATAACATTCAAAGGCTTCAGGGATGTCCTTGGGTGTCGTTATATAGTCTACCACAGTTATGAATTCTCCTTTTGTCCTTCCTTTCCTTGCGTGCCTATAATGTAAAGTGTTCAACGCTGTGATGGCCCCTAAAGACACAAAAATGTGTGGGACATATATCTCTACCTTTAAGTCATTCAGTTTAGATGAGGAGACATCCATGCCTACAAATGACTATCATGCAAGGATACCACCAGAGAGATTTACAAATAGTGTTTTTACAACATTGAAGAGAGATGGTTCATTCCTTGAGAACTGGGAAGCTTTAGAGATCTGTCCTATGGAAATACTTTAAGTGGAACATTCCTAGATTAGGCCTCAATTAGGTTCTCTGAGAGGGCACTGTAGTCCCATTCACTACAGCCCTCGGCCCCACCCTCAGGGAAGGGTCCTCCCTCGACATTGGCCTCACCGACCACAAATGACATGAACGTTGGGAAAGGTACTGGACAGCATTCTTGGTCCACTTGTTGTCTACAGATGTTTGGGCATCCAAGGGTTGCTTTAAGTTTTGAACAGTCAGAGACTATTAATCCAAACTCATGTTTCCCATTGGTAGTTCAGATATCTCAAAAATTTAGTAGTCTCTTTATCAGTTTGATTAAAATCAGTTTCATGTGCTAAATAGCCATAACCACAGTTCTTAAGACATAGTTCCAGAGCTTCTGTATTTGATTTCTCATCCCAATATTTTTCTTGAATAGACTTTTTTTTTTGGAGACAGAGTCTCGCTTTGTTGCCCAGGCTAGAGTACTGTGGCGCCAAACTCTCTCTTGACTTAACTACAATTGCATGTTCCTTGAGCTTATTGGACATCAGTGGGAGAACCATGTTTTTACCACCTTTCCCCTGAGTTACTTTGTCTAATTGAAAGGATTTCTTTGGTGGACTCTTGTAATAGAATTTTTTATTCAAGATGCTTTAATCCATTCAAAGGTGTTCACTATCAATACAATGACTCTTGATTTGATTCTATCTCCAGGCCTGATTTTAATTTTGTTTTGTTTCTCAAGGCTTTTCTCAAATTTATCTTTACTGTGGGAGTTGTGAAGAAATTGACTCTTCTGATTCTGCTGGACCCTATATTCTCTTCTGTTCCAGCTTGAGATAGAAGCCAGTTCTTTTCTGGGCTCATCTCTTTTTTTCCAATTCTTTGCCAAATGCAGCAACAAACACATACAATTCTTCTTCTGTTTTCTAACTTCTGTATGTAAGTTCACTGATTACCTGATTGCCTCTGAAGTTACTGGTAGCTACAGCTTACCAAATGATTTGCCACTTGGTAATTTGGGTTGGCATCTTTCCAGCCTTCAATATCAGTTTCTGCACTCCCTGTTGCATAATCTTTTAGCCAAGACCACACATTTTCTTTTCTATTTTAAAATTTCAAAATATTACATGGTACTAAAGTTTTTTTTTTTTTTACATGGATATACTCTGTAATGCTAAAGTCAGAGCTTTCAGTGTGCCCTCCACCAGGACAGTGTTCACTGTACCTAATAGGTAAGTTTTTATCCCTTGTCTGGAAGAAGCTCAGGAAATTTCACCCCAAAATATGACTCCTTGGGATGAAGAGTATTTTGAATTAAAAGTCTTTAGAGATCAACAGGACCTTGGAAAGGGCTTTCTCTCTATCTGCACAACCAGGAAGACCCATCAAAAGAACAATCAACTTCCTTTCCCTTCTCTGTTATATCACTATATTGTAGGAAAGAAAATCAAGAATGCAACCAGACTGGGGCCAAGTCATTTTTAACATAATACCTGTCTTTCAGGTTAATTTACAAGTCAATCTATTTCCCCCACCAATTCATCCTCCCTAGCAACCATTTATTGCCCCTAAATAGAATTATCTATATTCCTAATTTTCCCCTCCCCTCTAAAAAGAGGTATAAAAATATCTGAATCCCACTGGGATATTGGATAATCACTCTGTGATTCTTACCATGCACATGGTAAATAAACCTCTTCCTCTTATTATTCTGCCTTAATTTTAAGTTGATCTATCAATGAACTTTTTGGAAAAGGAGAAGTTTTCCCTCACTCCCACATCCCCCTCTCACCCTCCCCGCTTGCTTAGTTTCTTATGTCCTTTACATCTTTTTATGCCCATGTGGACCCATTGTTTAGGTTCCACTAATAAGTGGGAATGTATGGTGTTTGTTTTTCATTCCTGAGATACTTCATTTAGGATAAGGGTCTCCATTTCCATCCAAGTAGCTGCAAAAGACATTATTTCATTCCTTTTTGTGGCTGAGTAGTACTCCATGGTATATGTATATATGTGTTTGCGTGTGTGTGTGTGTGTGCGCGTGTGCACGATATATATATGTATGTATGTATATATATCTCTCTCTCACATTTTCTTTTTTATTTTTTATTTCAGCATATTATGGGGGTACAGATGTTTAGGTTACATATGTCGCCCTTGCCCCCCTCCAAGTCCGAGTTTCAAATATGTCCATTCTTCAGGTGGTGTGCATTGCACTCTTTGTGTATGCATATACCCGTCCCCTCCTCCCTCCTCCCCTCTCCCCCTACCCAACATCCAATAGATGTTATTCTTATATGTGCACTTATCTCACATTTTCTTAATCCACTCATGTATTGATGGGCACTTAGGTTGATTTCATGTCTTTGCAATTATAAATTGTACTGCAATAAACATTCAAGCACAGGTGTCTTTTTGATAAAATGATTTCTTTTCTTTGGGTAGCTACCCAGTAGTAGGATTGCAGGATTGAATGGTAGGTCTACTTTTAGTTCTTTGAGGAACCTCCATACTGTTTTCCATAGAAGTTGTACTGATTTCCAGTCCCACCAACAGTGTATAAGTCTCCCTTTTTCTCTGCATTCATGCCAGCATCCATTGTTTTTTTTTTTTTTGATGTTTTAGTAATGGCCATTCTGACGGGGGTAAGGTGGTCTTTCATTGTGCCTTTAATTTGCATTTCCCTGATGAGTAGTGATATTGAACATTTTTTCATATGTCTGTTGGCCATTTGTCTATCTTCTTTTGAAAAAATTATGTTCATGTCTTTTGCCCAGTTTTTGATGGGGTTGTTTGTTTTTTCTTCCTATTTTGTTTGAATTCTTTGCAGATTCTAGACATTAGTCTTTTGTCAGATATATAGTTTGCAAATATTTTCTCCCATTCTGTATGTGCCTGTTTACTCTGTTAATTATTTCCTTTGCTGTGCAGTAGCTTTTTAATATAATTAAGTCCCATTTATTTACTTTTGTTGCTATTGTATTTGCCTTTGGGATCATAGTTATAAATTCTTTGCCTAGATTGGGGCATTTGTATACCCCATCCGGGGACCACAGCCTACTACAGAGACATCAGATTACCTCGATAACTGGCTCCTCTATGCAAACTATGATCAATGACAGAGAGTGTAACCCCATAGTTTAACACAGTACCTTCCATCTCAAGCTATTAGAAAGCAGTGGAGTAATACCCACAAGTGAAATCCACCAGCTTGGAGCTTAAGCTGAGGGACCAAACTCACTAGTTTCCATTGGCAAGAGGTGAAGACAACAGGTCAGAGGTAACCCAATTTGCTAAAATACCCCTAAGGCAATACGGGACCAGCGCACCTCTTCCCAACACTGTCAAGGAACAACCCTTGGGGATTTGGAGATAGGGACAATTTAAATGAAATGGTTAAAATGACAGAGGAAGAATTCTGAATATGGATTGTAAGAAAATGCAATGGAATGGAAGAGAAAACAAAAACCAAACAAAAAGAAGCCACAAGAACAATACTAGTTATGAATGAAAAATTCTCTAAAGAAATTGAAGTATTACAAAAGAACTAAACAGAAATACTGGAAATGAAAGAGCCATTCAAGGAACTACGAAACACAGTGGAAAGCCTTAAGAATAGGTTGGATCATGCAAATGAAACAATTTCAGAGTTTGAAGATAATGCCTATGTGCTAAACAAATCAAATGAAGAAAAAGAACACAGAAGCAAGAGACATGAGCAAAACATACAAGAAATGTGGGATTATGTAAAGAAACCAAACATAAGAATTATAGGCATCCCAGAGAGAGAAAGAGAAAGTACATAAGGGCTGGAAAATATGTTTCTTAGAATAATGGAGGAAAACTTACCTGGCCTGGCACACAGAATTCCCGGGAGACTTTTCCTACATTTCATCCTAGAATTTTTATGATTTCATACTTTACATTTAAGTCTTTAATTCATCTTGAATTAATTTTGTATATGGAAAGAGATATGGTTCCTGTTTGATTCTTCAGCATATGGCTGTCCAGTTTCCCCAGCATCTTTTATTAAACAGGGTGTCCTTTCACCAGTGTATGTTTTTATTTGCTTTGTCGAACTTCAGTTGGTCTTTCAATGTGGTTTTATTTCTGCGTTCTCTATTCTGTTCCATTGGTCTGCATCTCTACTTTTATACCAGTACCATGCTGTTTGTTTGCTATAGGCTTGTAGTATAATTTGAAATCAGGTAGTGTTATACTTCCAAATTTTTTCTTTTTGCTTAAGATTACTTTGGCTATTTAGGGTCTTTTTTGGTTCCAAATGAAGCTTAGAGGTATTTCTTTTTTCTAGATCTGTGAAATAAGACATTGGTATTTTGATGAGAATTGCCTTGAATCTGTGAATCATTTTGGGCAGAAAGGATGTTGTAACAGTGTTAATTCTACCAATCCAGGAGCATGGGATGTTTTTCTATTTGTTTGTGTTATCCACAATTTCTTTCATCAGTGTTTTGTAGTTCTCCTTGTAAAGATCTTTCACCTCCCTGGCTAAAGATATTCCTAAGTATTTTATTTTCTTTGTAGCTATTGTAAATGGTGTTGATTCCTTGATTTGACTTTCCACTTGACTATTATTCATATATAGAAATGCTACTGATTTGTGTACATTGATTTTGTAATCTGAGATTTCGCTGAATTCATTTATCAATTCTAGGAGCCTTTTGGGGGAGTCGTTAGGATTTTCTAAATACAGGATCATATCATCAGCAAATAGGGATAGTTTGACCTCCTCTTTACTGATTTGGATGCTCTTTCTTTCTCTTACCTTATTTCTTTCTCTTGACTTATTGCTCTGGATGTGACTTTCAGTACCATGTTGAATACAAGTGGTGACAGGGGGCACCCCTGTCTTGTTCCAGTTCTTCGGGGGAATGCTTTCAACTTTTCCCCATTTGCTGTGGTGTCAGCTGTGGGTTTGTCATTTATGGCTCTTACAATTTTGAAGTATGTTCTTTCTATGCCTAGTTTATTGAGGGTTTTCATCATGAAAGAGTGCTGGATTTTATTGATTGCTTTTGCTCCTTCTATTGAGATGATCACATGATCTTTGTTTTTGCTTCTGTTTATGCGGTAAATCACATTTTTTTAAATTTATTTTTTTGGTTTTTTTTTGAATCACATTTATTGATTTGCACTTGTTCAACCATCCTTGCACCCCTGGGATGAAACTCACTTGATCATGGTGAATTATCTTTTTTATGTGCTGTTGAGCTCTGTATGCTAGTATCTTGGTGAGGATTTTTGTATCTGTATTCATAAGGGATATTGGTCTGTAGTTTTCCTTGTTTGTTACATCCTTTTCTGGTTTTGGTATCAGGGTGATGTTGGTTTCATAAAACATGTTGGGGAGGATTTCTTCTTTCTCAATGTTGTGGAATA
Source organism: Avahi laniger (assembly GCA_963575035.1). Lineage (NCBI taxonomy): Eukaryota > Metazoa > Chordata > Mammalia > Primates > Indriidae > Avahi > Avahi laniger. The sequence continues at coordinate 19,534 of CAUYSK010115779.1, forward strand.
ATTTCTTCAGGATAGGCACCAGTTTTCCTTTGTATGTCTGGTAAAATTTGGATGTGAAGCTATCTGGTCTGGGACTATGTGTTCTTTGTTGCTGAAAATGCCAAATACACAATGGGGAAAGGATAGTCTGTTCAAAAAATAGTACCAGGATAACTGGATATCCACATACAAAAGAATGAAATTGAACCATTATCTTACACTATGGACACAAAAATCAATTCAAAATACAATAAAAACTTAAAGGTAATACTCAAAATTGTAAAATATGGGAAAACTTTTATGATGTTGGTTTTTGCAATTATTTCTTAGATATGATACTGAAATATAAGCAACCAAAGCAAAAATAGCCAAGTGAAATTTATAGCAACCTAAAAACTTCCTTCACAGAAAAGGAAACACTCAATAAAGTGAAAATTCAAACTATAGAATGGGAAAAAATATTTGCAAACCATATATCTGAAAAAGAGTTAATATCCAAAATATATACAGCACTCCTACAACTCAATAACAAAAACAAAGACATAAATAATCTGACTGAAAAATGGGCAAAGGACATGAATAGAAATTTCTCTAAGGAAAATATACAAATGGCCAACAGCCATATGCACAGATGTTTAAGATCACCAGTCATCGTGGAAATACAAATCAAAACCATAATGAAATATCACCTCACATCTGTGGGGATGATCATTATCAAAAAAGAAACAAACAGAAATTACAAGTATTGGCAAGGATGTGGAGAAATTTGAACTTTTGTGCATTCTTGATGGGAATGTATTAATCAAGTGGTTCAGCCACTATGGAAAATAGTAGGCAGGTTAATAAAAAATTAAAAATATAACTAGCATATGATCCATGAATCCCACTTCTGCATATTTATCCAAAAAAGTTCAAATCAGGAACTTGAAGAGATACTTGTACTCCTGTATTTATGGCAATGTTACTCACAGTAGTCAAGATGTGAAAATAACCTAAATGTTCATTGAGAATCAATGAATAAAGAAAATTATGTTTAAGCATATAATGAAATTATTTAGCCATATAAAAGGAGGAAATGCTATCATATAACACAAAATGGATGAAACTTGAGGACACTAGGCTAAGTGAAATAAACCAGGTATAGAAGGACAAATATTACATGATTCTATTTATTCGAAGTATTTAAACTAGTCAAATGCATCAAAGAAAAATTAGAATGGTGTTGTCAGGGACTATGAGGAGGGAAGAATGGGAGAGTTATGTTCAATAGGTATAAAATTTCAGTCATGCAAGATAAAAAAGATCTAAAGATCTGCTGTACAACATTACGTTTATAATTAAGAATACTATATTATACACTTAAAATGTATTGAATGTAGATTTTATGTTTTCTGCCACAATAACATATAAATATATCAATTCAAAATTTTCAGGAAAAAGGGACAAAACTACAATTATAGTTGTATATTTTTACACTCATCTCTTAGTAATCAATTGGATAAGTTAATGCAAAAAAAGGGAGAATTGGAACAATACTGTTAGACATCTTGACCTATTTGACATTTGTAGAAAACTACATCTAGCAACTTAGAATACACATTCTTTTCACACACACGAAACACTAACAAGTTAGTCCATATATTGCAGAATAAAATAAGTTTCAATAAATTTCAAGATACTGAAGTAATTACAAACCTTTGCATCTTAAGCCTTGGGATACTGCACTATTTCTGTCAGGATCCTATGTGTTCACCTTGTTTGTAACTCTGTTACTTTACAAGTATACCCTGATCCTAACTTTTAGCCCTTTGAGTCCTGTTCTTTCAAGAGATCATTATATTAAATACTTAGTATCAAGACACAGTGGTTTTTACAAAATGTCTTGAGAAGATAGTTTGCTGATTTGAGCCTTTTATTTTATTTTAAAACATCTAAGTAGATAACAGAAGTCAGCCCACCTCAAAATCTTATAATTAATAGTGACCCATACCATTCAAGTGACAAAACAACCATACAATTTAATGTTTGACAATTTACTTGCATTTTATCAATCCATCACAAGTGGATATCTTAGCATAGTGAAGATACCATGTGACAGATAATTTCACTTCCCCACTTACTGTCAGCAACATGGCCCTCTTTGTGGTCTCAACAATGAGTGATTCAGATTCAAGTTCTTTTTTCAAGTTCCACATTATGCATTTATATCAGGTACCCTTGTTATTTCTCAGATCCTTTCAAACTCAGAGCTTCAAACAAAGGCATGCAGAAAGGGATGGAGAAATATATCAGGGAATAAGAGTGAGCAAACAGGGAATGGGGAAAGAAATGAGGAAAAATCAATGCATATATGCATTTACAAGTTGGCAATACCTATGTATGACAGATGCTACACGCTCTGGAAATCTCTGAGAAACATTATGAAATGCTTATCAGAATTGTCTGCCAGCAGCACCAAATGTAGAAGCATTAGTTCTTAGTTCCCATACACCGTTGGTCAAAGTGTCATAAATAAAAGTTTGACATGGTTTTTAGATTTTTCATGAGTGAGTCCTGGAATGACTTGTCTAATTATACCACATCACAACATCAAAGAAACCTCAAGACAGTAAGCAAACATGGCAAGGGACTGCCTTCTTGCTTCTGTGCAATACAACTAGAAGATTGCTTAGAACTGATCATAGCGGAAGTTAGAGAGAGAGGTGCATGGAGGATATATGTATAGTGGTATACAAGAGAAGTTCAATGCAGACATTAATTGGTATGAAATACAGAACTTAAAAGAAACTGGCAAAAAATAACTAATCTATCATCCAAATAATTGCAATTGAAGAAAATAATTCAACAGAGAGTAATAATTTTAAAAATCAAGGATGACAGTGCTTTCTTTTAAACTAATTTCTAATTTTTAGCTAGCATTTTGAGATGACAATTTAGGTAATTTATGTTGATGCAATCATTTTTATTGATATAGGTTTAACACCTAAGTTTTCCCTTGATCGTTGTGTTAAATGTATTTGAAAGATTCTTAGATGAAATTGATGCATAGATATGTTATAATTACCAGGTTATTATGTTATATTTTCTTTGTTTCTTACTTTTGGAAAGTGTCTATTTTACTTTGTAAAAATTATTTTAATATTGAAGGTTTATAGTTTATATTTATACCTAACCTGATGCCTATGATTATTGTTATTCTTATCTGTTTAACTATTGAGTTTCCCTTTTTAAATGGTATAATTTAACTGTTACTTGCTACCTGTAAACATTCAATAATCTTACTCTATGTCTCCTTCATGCATCCCTTCTTGTCCCATTATTTAATTGCATTCTTTCACTTTGCTAGAACCTACAATGTTTACAAGCTATTCTTCTACTCACATCACTATATTTGTTTTAACTTGATCTGAAAACAATATATTAACTGCTCACCATGCTCACTTTTTCTGCAATTTCCCCCATTATCCCTTGGTTAGATGGAATTTTTTCTCTAGTCTACTCTGCAAAAAGGATTTGTGTATATGGAGTTCACTGTTTTGTTTTTGTTTTTGGTGCTGTTGTTTCATTTTTTATTTTTTTAAGTTTGTTTTTCTGTTTGGAAAAAATGGTTGACTCTGAGGCAGATAGAGATGGTATAAAGCGAGCCTGGAATATCTTGTGGTAAAAGTAAGAGACTCCTTAAGGAACAAGATGGAGGAATGTCAAAAGGAAAGAGAAGCCAGCTTTAAGGGACTAACTACTACTGGTCAAATCTTGAAAATTTTGAAAATTAGGATCAATAAGGCCAGTGATGTATTATAATCTATTGAAGAAAAATAGAAATTCTTGAATTCACACTGCTGATATAATGATAGATGAATACACAAATATATAAATAAAAAGGAGGTAGAACGCTGACTGGAAATGAGAAGAGAGTAATGAAGTTGGTTAAGCACTATGTTTCAATGACTATAGTAAAGATTGTTTGGGGCAATACATATTAGTGAATACTAAGTGTAATGAGTAGGAGGGTCATGAGAAGCAAGATATTTCAATGGTTCCAAAGTATCTTCCAACAGATTGCTAATTAGATGCAAAGAAAAAAGTAGTAACTATATAGTGGAGAAACCAGAAACACTTTGACCTGGGTAATCAAAAGGAATAAAGCAACGTATCATTTGCTCACAGCTGTGATACAGCTGTGTCCTATAGAAGGACACAATAACATCACTTACATAGTATTCCAGACTGGCACATTATTCCCACATTAGAAAAGAAATTTAGAGAGACTTCGTGGCCAAGAATGTACAAGTAGAACATAGCTGGGCTAAAATTAAAACTCAAGTATAAATATCTCTAAATCTGTGTTCTTAACTGTTACTGACAGATAAGAGCATGAGACTTTCTTATTAATTAAGGTCTCTAATATTTTTGCCTCATTTTATTTCCCACGTTTATTACTTTCCAACTTCAAAATTTATGATCTCCCTCACTTTTCAACTTTCAATTCTTTTAGATTATTAAACTACATTGACATCATATTTCCATCGGAACTCTTCAAATGGGCAATTACCTACACTTATCCCAATTTTATCTTTCAATTGGCTAAATAAATACACAAAAAATATTTCAGCCAAGAGACAAGGAAGGAGGAATAATATGATTTCAAGCAAGAATAAAAAATCATGGGCAGTTGAAATAACCATATCAGAAATAAAATAAAAAGGATATAGTTATAGATTGTTTTTCTCTGAATCTCAATCACTGTTGTCTTGGACAATATACTCTTAAACAGAGGAACAACATTGACTCTAAGGAAAAATGTTCAGGTGAAAATGAGATAAAATAACAATGCAAGCTACCTAACAATTCTGTACTGAGAACAGAACTGAAGACTAGAGTATTAGAAGTTCTGTCATGTTCAACAAACATTTCTTGATCCCCTATTTTGTGTTGGGACTGTTTAGGCTCTGGAACTATAAAGACATAAAGACACATAATCCCCTCATTCATAATATTACCTTAGGATCCTGAAGTCTTCCTCAGATTTCCATCTAGGTGTATTCTGTGCAGATGTGTAACAGTGTGGTTTACATTACTGGAAGTTTCAGAATTCAGGATAGAGAAGATCCTAAACCATATTAGTAATTTTTAAAGCTAATAACAAGATATACTGCATTTAAAAATGTTTATTGACCAATGGATATAAAATTAGATAATTCCTTATACACAGTTGTATTTTCTAGTTTTTATTCTCTGGAATAAAATAGATAACTAAAATCCCATGAAATTAAAGGTGAACAAAATAGAGAAAGCATAACAACAAATTTTCTGAGTTCAAACTAATATGTTTAAAATGTGAGATAAAAAACACCCTCTTCCATCCCTACTTCATGAAGGTAAAATCATTATTTTTCAAATGATATAGTATATCTTTTTATATAACATTTATTACAAAATGTTTTTGAAAATAATGTTTCATACTGCATGTTTATTTAATTTCATCACAATTTATATATATCTAAAATTGATTTTAAATAATCTTTCTCAAGTTTTCTAATTAGCAGTAACAAATAATCTTGTCACCTATTATGTACCTATCTTTGATGGACAAAAAAGGATATCAGAAAAGAAGATAACACATACTGTTTACTTAAAAGAGTCTTGTTATTTAGTTTGGAAATAATCAATGGCATTTTTCAGATTTTTACCTGATTTGTTTATTATAAAATATCACATAGGCATATCACATGCATCTTGAGATAGATGTATACCAATAAACTCACTTCCACACCATACACTAATTGTATAGAAAATTGATATTTACTATTAGTTCAGTGATCCCAGTGAAACTAGAGTCTAATTCTGAGTTATGTGAAACAAAATGACCTCCAAAAACTACACATTGATGACACTTCCACAAAGACCGCAGAAAACCACTTTTGTAATTTTATTCTTATTTAGATGCAGTAAATCTATGCATATTCACCTTTCTTTAAAATGTGGCAAATTGAGTTCCATGTCATTGTTCAGCCCAATTTTATCCTCATTTACAAACTGTACATTTGTGCATGGGAATTTGATGATGTATAGAGAAGAAATACTGGAGGCATACACAGCTTGTTATTGTCTAAAGCAGCTCAGTTTTGGCATTAATCGTATTCACCCGAATCAACCCAAACAAAAATCTTGGAAACAACACCTATCGTTTTGAAAGACAAGTTTAGTAACACTAATAATCCTTACATATGTTCCTTGGAAGGGAGAATAAAGTGCTTACCCTTTACCCTATTCAAATTATCAAAGTATCGCTTCCATCCTTATGCTGTGCTCCATGTGTGTTCTGTCAAATACAATTTGTTTAATTTTCCAGTGAATTTTTGATTGTTGCACAGATATTTTAGTACATATTATAACCTGGTGTCAGGTACTTTCCCACAAGCCAGCCTATTTATCCACTCCTGAAATCATTACATTGTGTCATAATGTACATGTTTATATTAGTGCCTTCTTCAGTAGAGTATCTGGTATATGAAAGCCTGAGGAATGTACCTTACTTACATTCCCATCCTGGGTGCCTAATTTAGTCCATAATAGACATTCAATAAAATGCATTTAAGGATAAATTAATAGTTATTCATTACTGTTAGTTAAATCAATATAATTTAGCTTTGGTTTATTTAATATGATGATGATCTTAATCATCATTGAAAACTGCTTTACGAGAAAAACAAATACTATTAAAATTGGCTGTATAATTCATCATTAATAATCACTTTTGTGTCACTTTTACAAAATATGACAAATGTAGGTATAAAAAATCACTTTTCCAATATACATTAACTCACTTAGATTCATAGAAATGTGTCTTTTTAATTAGCCTGAATCTTATGCTGATATTCTCCTCTTGGGTTCAGATTTCTTTCTCCTCTCATCTCTACCATTGCAAACTTTACATCTACTTTAAGATTCAGTACACCAACCCTGCCATAAAGCCTTTCTTTATCACTTCGGTTCATTTTAATCTTACCCTTCTTTATATTCTATAATTCCATATTCTAATAATACCATATACCAGTTATTTTGCCCACAACACAGTTGAATTACCTATGCAAGGAAATTCTGAGCTTTTTGCATCAATTTATTTGGAATTCCTACAGAATTTTAAAAATTGCTATTAAAATATTTTTTATTTATTTCAATATATCAGTCATCAACACATTATTAAATATAGTATTATATTAATATGTGTAAATCATGATATTATACCAATGGTATAATAATAAATTCCTCTCACATGGCTTTGCAAAAAAATCTTCATTATGTTTATAGTTTATAAATGGATAATAGAGAATATTATGATTGGTTAACATTTATGTCTTAGCTATTATAATGGGACATAATTGTTTATTTTAATTTTGCCTAACATAAATATGTGATTTTTCAAAAGTATATTATTTAAAAGACAGTCCCTATGTGAATCAATTAAGATTTAGATCAAAATACAATCGGATGCTTTATCTTCAGAAATCGCCTTTGGTGAACCAGGTTTCCTTGTAATAGTTATGTAGTCTATGAAAACAATAGCATAGATAAAGATCTTGTGTGTGAAGTACATTCCCAAATTGCAGGCATAAGGAAGACATCTATTGTATTGTACCTGCCTTCTTTGTCTAATGCTTTCATAAAGACAATTAAAATTATTAGGTAGAAAGGGACAAAAAAATGTCATGTAACTTTTTTTATATTTCTGCAAATGACAAAGCCCAACAGAGATACTTGAAGAATCAGTATTAAAAAGATGTAAAAAGTCCTCATTAAATAGGTTTAAGACTTGAAATCCATTTAGAAATATTGAGAATGAAAATATTAGAAGACTCTTTAGTAAGTCTTTAAGTAACCAGTGAACAATGAATATATAAATGAATATAAACTTAATTGAGAAAATACAATTCTATTTTCATCCAGTCTCATGTTTTCAACTTATAAAATGTAACTAATTCTTGCTCTTAAATGACTTTATTCTACATTTCTTTTCATAAAAATGGTGCAACAAGTTAAAGGGATTGAGGAAAAATTTTTTAATATTGTGAAATAATTGTGAATTACATGTAAAAGATTTTATCATTTTACTGTCATTTTTATTTTTTATTAAGCATTATTTTCTTTTTTCCTAATATTTCTTACTTCAGAAATATTATTAAGGTAATCCAGATGGCAAGTAAAGAATGAGACATAAATACTTTGTGACCCAGCACACTTAAAAATATCTATATTCTAATTTTATATTTGATTAATGGTTTGGATAAATAGTGACTTCTAAGTTGGAAGTAATTTTCCTTTAGAAGTTTGAAAGCATTGCTCCATTTACTTTTATATTCTATCCAATGTGAATTTTGAGAAGTTTATTTAATTTTTCATAGAAGAATATCTAATAATTGAGAAACTTCTATCATATTACCAGGAAACATACAACACAATGATATTACAAAAGACAAAAGTGGTAGTACAGACATAAGATGTTTTAAAACCAAATGATATTTGCATCAAAAATTTCTAATTTTCTACATTTGTTTTATATGATAATGAAATAGTCTCATGACGTACAAAACAGCTCTGGAAATTACCTTTAAAGAAATTGAGTTATATCAAAATTTAAGTAAACATGACATTTCTACTGAAATTATTATTAATATTATCAAAATGTCGATGTGTTGACAGACTACTTATTCTGGTAACAACATATAATGTCATCTTTTAAAAACTAACTTTTTACATTTAAGATTTTCATGATATTAATTTACCTGTATTTTATGCTACTGTTAATTAGCTTTTAATAAACTTGACTTTTGTGATTTGGAATTCTTAAATATCATCTCTCTATATTTTAAAGGTCTTCAGAGATTCAGTTTCTACATTAAGATATGTGTGAGAGAGGATAAAGAATGTTCCCAATGCCCAGGAAAATAGAATGTTAAGGGAATTTCAAATAAACCCCAAATGCCTCATGTGTCTTTACCTCATTGTCAATGTTCACTAATTGTATTCGAGATTATCTGAGATCCTATGTCTTCTTATGCTTGCATAATCTTTAGTGTTATCTTGAAGAGAGGCTTTCTTTTTCCCCCTCAATTAATAGGTCCTCAAGTGACTGAAACATATCAGCCAGGCTCTCAAGCATAATCAAATCCTTAGCTTGTTGAAGAGAATCATAAGAACCTACAGGTTTCATGAGTATGTGTGAAGGTCAGAAATTTTATACCTCTCTTTGGGAGCAAGCTTCAATTTCTCCTTTCATTATAACCTCTGCTTAAGTTGCTATATCATTTTCCATTAAAGAAACTTTACAGTCTCTAAGTGTTGATTGTGTTGATTGGCATCTTTCACTCAAAAGATTCCCCGTAACCATTTCTATTATGGCCAAATCACAGACCTAAAATCAATTCTTATGTTTTCTTTCCCATCCACACCCCTGAAAGGACCTGGTATCTCTAATTCCTGAGCCTACCTAAGTAGGCAGTGTGTATGGGTATGGGTTTGTTTCATTTTCTCTATCCTTGTATAGTCACTTTAATATGTCAACTTGCTTTTTTATTAATCATTACAATTTTTTCAGCTACTTTCCATCTTCAAACATGTCCATCTCTTGTCTACTACTGTCCTTGTGGTTTACTTCTTTTATATTATTTTAATTGCAATTCTGATAGGGTTTTAATGAGAAATGACAATTTTATTGCATATTTATTCAATTGTATTTAGTGTGTAAGCAGTTTTTTTGAGAAATGAAACATTACAGATATAATTGCATCCACTCATCCATTTATCTTCCTCCTATCCCAGAAAACAGACAATATCCTAAAATTAGTGCTTAACCTATATGTCTACATTTTTGTCTATTTTATTTCTTATGGAAAATCTTAATGGTGTGTCTCCTTGACTTTAAGTGCAAAAGTTTTTTCTAAGACATATACTAAGGCAACAGAATGGTCTTCCTTTTTTTGCACTTCAAAATATTAAGGGGGTACAAATGTTTTTGTCATGTGAATAATTTTCATAATGCTTAGTCAGGGCTTTCCGTGTACTCACCAGCTGAATAGTATTTATTGCACCAGACAGATAAATTGTTACTCCTGCCATCCTCCCCACTTCCCCCTTCTTGATTTCCGGTAACCTTTACATCTCTTTGCACACATGTGTGCCTATTGTTTAACTCCCAATTATTAGAGAGTACATGTGATATTTGTTTTCCCATTCCTGAGATATTTCACTTAGGATAATGGTCTCCAGTTCCAACCAATTTTCTTCTAAAGACATTATTTCATTCCTTTTTATGGCTGAGTAATACTCCACGGAATGTGTGTATGCATGTGTGTATGTGTGTGTATACATACACACTACATTTTCTTAATCCACTCATGACTTGATGAGCACTTGGATTTATTCCACATCTTTGCAACTGTGAACTGTGCTGCCATGAGCATTCAAATGCAGGTGTCTTTTTGATAAAATGACTTCTTTTCCTTTGGGTAGGAATCCAATAGTAGAATTGCTGAGTTGAATGCTAAGTACACATTTATTTCTTTGAAGAATCTCCAAACTTTTTTTCCACAGAAGTTGTAGTAATTTGCAGTCCCCCCAAACAATGTATAAGCATTTCTTTTTTTCTGTCTCCATGCCAGCATTTGTCGCTTTTTGACTTTTTAATGATGACCATTTTGGCAAGGGTAAAGTGATAATCTCATTGTGGTTTTCATTTTCATTTCCCTGAGGATTAGTGATGTTGAGAAAATAAAATACTTAGGACTATACTTAACCAAGGAGGTGAAAGATCGCTACAAGGATAACTATAAAACACTGATAAAAGAAATCACAGAGACACAAATAAATGGGAAAAAAAATCTCATGTTAATGGATCAGATTCAAGGCAATCTCTATCAAAATACCAGCATCATATTTCACAGATCTAGGAAAATACAACAACAACAAATAAATAAATAAATAAACAAACAAACAAGACTTGATTAAATTTAAAAGCTTCTGCAGAGCAAATTGACAATCTACAGAATGGGAGAAAATATTCACAAACTATACATATGACAAAGGGCTAATATACAGAATCTAAAAAGAATTCAAATTAGCTAGAAAAAAAATCAAACAACCCCATTAAAACTGGGCAGAAGTGATGAAGAGAAGTTTTTCAAAAGAAGATAGACAAATGGCCAACAAACATAGGAAGAAATAATCTTCCTTCACTGTGCAATTTTAATAAGATATGTAGCAACCCAAGCTTCTGATAGATTTTCTGATCTCTTTTGTGACCCAGTGTGGCCATGGTATATGAGCTGGAGTAGTGTGCTCAAACTTCTTGTTTAAAAGAAATTTCAAAATTGTTTGTTTTGAACTTCTTCACCTTTGCTGTTTCTGTAAAGCGAGATGCAGGAGCTTGGCTGGATACATGCCAGAAGATGACTACCATACCAAAGTAGTCATTAGTTACCTATGGCAATTAAGATTAAAAATAAATAAAACTAAGATTTTAGTTTTCCAGCTAAGCTCATCACATTTCATATGCTCAATAGCCACATGTGTGTTCAGTGCTACCTTAAGGGACAGTGCAGCTATACAACATTGCTATTATTTCAGAAAGTTCTATTGAGAGCTCTCAGGCATCAGGAATTGGAAAAATGAAAGTAACCCAGGTTAAAGTTTATAATCCTTTGGTACCTTGTGCAGTAGATTTCTGTATCCATCATAAATTTTGTGCTAACTTTAGACTATGTGAAGGAAAAATAAACACTTATCATTTTTGACTTGCTTGTTTTGAGGTTATGCCATCAAAGCAGTATAGCCTATATGTGTGTATATGCATATGTACACATATACATACAAATACCTACATAAATAAGTACATGCACACACATATGTATATGTATAGAGAGAGGCGGAGAGAGAGGGAGACAGAGAGACATTATGACATTAGAGTATGCAAATGTTAAACTTCACTAAATATATGTGGGACTGCTGTTGGTAGTTTTTGAGAGCCCCTGGCCCCCCCAAGTCTTCTCTGATACTTGACATTTTTAGTGAAGACTTGATTTTCTCAGACCTCTCATTTTCCCAGGTGCAGGTACTTTGTTACATTTACTATCCTTTTCACTGGGAAATTTGTGAGCGCTGGGGAAAGCACTGAGCATGTTCAGGTGATTTTTCCTTTCGTCACACCTGTATGTTTGAAGACAGGGGAAGTTCTGATGTCTCAGAGATCAGATGTGCTGAAGCAGATTCTGCCCTATTGCATGTGGCTCGTCTTTGATCGGTGCTGCCTATGGCGGGGTAGAAGAGATTAACCAATTTAGAGAGTTTTAGTAAATCCACTTGGCTGCACATCTAAGTCATGCTTTTCACTTTAAGCTTTCAGTAGTCATTGAGCAAAAATTTTGAATTTTGTCTTTTGATTTTTTCTTTATACCTCAAGTGAGGAAGCAAGATTTTTTTTAAATTGATCTGTTAAAACTACAATGAATATTATAGAAATTTTAATATTTGGTTAATCTAATGCTATCTTATTTTGCATCTATTATTATTGGTAAGATGATACATATCTTTATGTTTATTGGAAATTTGTATTTTTTTTCCAAAATGGCCTGTTTGTATCTTTTATTTGGCAAAACTAAATTTGCAGATGCAGAGAGCACACTGTTTCAAAAACAGTTTTTTTTTTTTTTATGTGATACTCAAAGGTAGGACAAATGCTTGTTAGGTATTGAATTTTAAGGCAAGGATTTTTGTTTTTACCAATCCAAACAGACTAAAGAAATCACTTACAAAAGAAAGGTGAAAATGAGTTTCTCTCAGACTTTTTTACAATAATATTCAAAATCAGAAAATAATGTTTATAAGTTCAGGCAGAAAGAAAATATATACCAAAAATATCATATTCAGCCAAAATGTTATTAAAGTATAATTGTAATAGGCAGAAATTCTCAAACTTGAAAGAACTTAGACAAAAATACTTGAGATACTATTGTAAAAATTAAGATACAACTTGAAATAAAGAATTTAAGAGTAGTGAAGCCATAGTACAAGAACTAGTGATTAGTGGAGATTTCATTTAAATGGATGAATACTAAACAATTATACTCGTTATAGTTACAGAATAACCAACATAATAAAATACTAATTAATTCCTTCATAGGGCTTAGTTTGTGAAACAGATATACTAGTTTTATTCTCATGAAATGGATGGAGAAACTAAGGAACAGAAAAGTGAAATAATGTGATAAAATTTATACAGCTGTCAATGGCGATTTTGTGATTGGATCTGGGCAGTCTGACTCCACAGTCTGTCTATTTTACCATGTTATATAGAGCAAAAAATAAAGTATAAACTTGAAAGGGAAAATGATTTAACTATTAAAACAATTGCATTTGTACCCCTGCAATATTCTGAAATAAAAAAAAAACAATTACTGGGAAGAGTGAAGATAGGAAAAAGAATTAGAAGATTAACTATTCTAATCCACTATAAACAGCAGTCAGTAAATACTGCCTAAAATTTTAAAAGTTTAACCAAATGAGTTTTTTTTTAGTTATGTTTTTTATAATCTATTATCTTAAACTTACAGTTATTTTTTAAGAAATTATCTTTCATGATGAAAATTATTTAACTAAGATTCAGAAATTCCTTTAACTTTAATTCAATTTTTTAAATACAAAAAAATTAAATTTTACTTAGCAGTTTTTAGTAAATATCATCTCTATCGCAGTTTTCTTTTCAAACAAAGAAATATTTTATTATCCTATTTCCTACTTAAATATGCATAGTAAAATGACAGCAACTGGCTGATATTAAACCAAGCTAAATAATAGTTTGGGTAGAGAAATTAAAGTTATTTTATTTTTATTAAATTTTGTATTATAGATTATTTTATAAGCTCTTTTTCTATTTTTAATCCGTATTGGATTTTTTTCAGTATATTTATTATTGGCTTTCCATATACATTATTTTTATCTATGTACACATCTATATCTTTACCTTACAATGATGAGGTTTAAAATTTTTCTTGATTAGTTACACATTATTTGTTGTTTCCACACTCATTTAGCCTTTAAGCAGTCTATCTACAATGAGTGAATTTGAATTTTTGTTTTAAAGTTTGCATTATTCATTGTTTCCTGTAAACATTTAGTTTCCCCAAAGAGTTTGTATATTTGCTAAGGACTGTCCAATGGTCCTGTTATGAAGTATACAACTTCAGAGCAATTAATAAAATGTAATTTTATTATAATCATCAATGAAGTGATCAAAGTACAATTTCCTAGTAAACAAATTATCTCCACAGTCAAAACTGTAACAAAAAATGTAATTTAAGATATCACAATCTTGTTATCCTCTATCAGCCTCCCAAATGATGTTGATAAAATTCTTTAAATATTTCATTATGTTCATCTATATACAGTACATTACACTGTCTTCTCCAAATTAAGCAAGTTTTAACAAGTACTGATTATGTTCCAAATACCACATGAAATATTTTGTACATATCTCTCAGTTTATTTTTCATGGCACTTATTTTAAGTAAATATAATGGCTCCACTTCACAGGGAAACGAAAGCATGATTAGTAAATAATTTTCCTAAATTTGTGTAGTTTTAAAAATACAGGAGATATTGAAACCTAGATCTGGCTCCAGAATGTGTCATTTTAACCTGTTCAATATATTGCTGCATCAATTTTTGACGTTTAATCATGTTTTGTCCTTACCTAGACATTAATGAAAGAGCTAGGGTGTCTTGTAATCCCTGAAGATGCATCGGAGCTCCTGGGGTACGTTCAGTTATGGTAGACTGCATGTTTGTGTCTATAGCCAAGAGGAATAGAATTGATAGTCTGTTTTGTTAGAATTAAGGAAAACTATAAGGGATGGTTTTCTAGGTATGAAGCAAAAGCTTCTCTTGAAAGGTAAGATAAAATAGGAGAATTTAATCTTAAGAACAATAGAAAAATTCAGTGAAGATTTTCATAAAACAGGTAGAGGGGTAAATTTTGAAAACTAAAAAAAAAAAAATCCTCAACATTTTGTTTTCTTAGTGGTCGACCATAGTATAAATGAGGGTGACGAAGAGAGCGGAAAGGAGGATACATGGAAAGTGACATCTTCCACAACTTTCATGTTGATCAATTTTGAAGTCTATAATTAATCTGCTGCTATTTTGTAGCATAAATGACAGCTTTAGCCTGGAGGAATCGGTTAATTATTAGGCAATAATGGAGTAGAAAGCAGCACATTACAGAATGATTATCCCTTATGCCTTAGGTGGCATAATGAAGCATTAAGTCTAAAAAATATTCTTATCAACCAAAAATTGCATGCGACTTTGTGCAAATGAATTCAATGACACTTAATTGGTGTTATGAAATTAAATTTGTAAATAAACATATGGGAATTAGGTTCGTGCTGTTCATAACTGACACTGGTAGAATATTTTTATATAATTTAAAAACATTAAGAATTCACTATTTCTATTTTGTTCTCTTGAGACATTTTGTTCATGTAAAATGACTCAATCATTAAAATTGTGGAGAAAATGTTTAAACATTTTTGCCACTTTAACGGACACTTTGCAAAGTATCCATTCTGTTTTATTAATATGTCTCCTTTTTAAAATGAAAGTTACATAGAAAAATGAACTTTAATATTTAGCTTATAGAGAATTTTCTGAAAATTTGCCATCTTAATTTGAATTTAGTGTTTTTCAGAATGTCTAACTGAAAGGTGGAATTTAAGTAAGGAGTTATATTAAATTGCAGACATTAGTGTAGTACTGTCGGTTACTAATTCAACTTTTATGGGAGCCATTAAAAAGTTTTAACTCTAACAGGTGTATATTTAAATTAGTGATATATGTAAATTAAATACTCCTTTTCATCATTTTTAACAAGTCTAGAAAATAAGAATTGTGTTAGAGAAAATAACCTCTTTATGAAGTTTTATAGCTATCCATTTACATTTCAGACCTATCTAAATGACATTTAATAATCAGATGGAAATGATACTTGCATAAAAGATAGTGTGATGATAAGAGTTTACTATAAAAACTTTAAATTTATTCCTAATTTTCTAGTTTGGTTTTGTGTGTAAAATGTGAACACATTTACTTAATAAGTTTCATTCATTCTATTATCCAAGTATATGAAATATGTGTGGAGGGAATGCATAATGACTTATACAGAGAGTGGAATAAGCAGAAAAAATTATGCATACAGTATTATATATTTATCTTTAAAAATGTAATTTTCTAAAAGTAAAATTATCCATGCTTATATTTCTGGAATTTAAACATATATCTTAAAGCAAGGCTATTCAAACCTATAAATCAGTAAACATAAAGTGTATCTTTATTCATATTGATTAAAAACATGTTTTGAGTATTATTAGTAATAGACATTCTTGTGTTTTAAGATGCAAATATAATAAAATTCCTTTACTAATCAAATCACAGCTCATGGAGTGAGACAGAAAAAATTAAAACTGTTACTATACAGGCCTCTCAAAGATGAAACCACAACTCAATACTGACATGCCAAGAAGGGCTTCTAATTCAGCCTGGTAACTTTGGTCAGGTTTCAGTATCTCTTTCCGTTTACTAACTACATAAATTCATGTGTATTATTTACTGTCTTGAGTTCCATATTCTATGGTTTGAACATGTCTTCTCCAAAAATCCTGTATTAGAAACTAGATCTTTAATGCAACAGCATTGGGAAGTGGGTCCTAAGGGGTTCATGTCATCATAAAAAGGCCTACAGGAGTGGATTTGCCCTCTTCTGCTCTTCTGGCATGTGATGATGTTGCAAGAAGGCCCTCATCAGGCTTCCCAGCCTCCAGAACTGCTGTGAGAAGTAAATTTCTATTCTTTATAAATGATTCAGTCTCAGATATTTTGTTACAAAACAAACTAGGACTAATACATCATGTAAAATAGAGATAATACTAGCAATTATTTAATACAACTACTACCAGGACGAAAAATAATATGTATAAAGTACTTGTCATGATCATTAGCATATAATCAGGGTTT
This sequence comes from Avahi laniger, assembly GCA_963575035.1. Lineage (NCBI taxonomy): Eukaryota > Metazoa > Chordata > Mammalia > Primates > Indriidae > Avahi > Avahi laniger. The sequence continues at coordinate 36,574 of CAUYSK010115779.1, forward strand.
AATAAATCTTAAATTACTTTCTTTGTTATTAATCTTTCTCTCCACTTTCCAATGTTTCCCTCTTCCTCTCCCTCCCTCCCTCTCTCCCTCTTCTCATTCTTATACATACACACACATTCAAAATCCTCATACAATATTCTTTTTCCCCATCCCAAATTGTTATTGACCTATTCTTCATGGTACTTTACTCTTCAGACTATGCTGTTACAAAGAGTTTTTGAACAATGTGTCTACTTGTATAGCATGGTACCTTAGAGTATAAGTCTGAATAAAAGCAAATACTAGATTACTGAACCTGACCTTGGATAAAAGTAGATGATGATGTACAGGTTAATTGTAGCAAGATGAAATGAAAGGAGAAGAAAGATCTAGTTATGAAATATTCAGTGTAGAGTGTCAAGAATTCTAAGATCTCTTCCTTTCTCCCTATAATAACCTAGAAAATAAATCTCTTATCATTGAGTCATTGCCAAAGTGAAAGGAGAAGTAAAAGTTCAGAAGAGATAACTGAGCCCCTTCTTCCATCCAATACCACCTGCCCCCTTTGCTCTCTAAAAGGAAATAACAGTTTACTGCAGTGCTAGTGTTAGACATAATTTAGGATCTTGGACAACTAAAAGGCTCTTGATATCCTTGAAAGTCCTCATTTCCTAGAAATTGCATTTATGGGTCACATAGCCTTTGGTTATGAGATTATATTTTAGAAAGCTTAAAATTCAAATGTTTTTTTCTGAATATATTAAGAATTTCTAAGATACAAAGTGCTTACCTTTTTATTTAGAATAATGTTAATAATAAAAGAATGTATTATAAAATATGAGGTAAAGAGATCAATTAGATTGAAAAAGAAATAAAACTGTGAGAGTCAATAATTGTTTAGGACTTCGAAATTTTGCCTTGGACTAGTCCTGTTGATATTTATAGACATCTTATGATACTTATGTGTTTTTAGTCTTTCAAAGGTAAAATACGCAGGAAAATATTCTACGGCTTTCATGAATATGAATACAATATTTTAACAGAAGTCTCGATGAATAAACCATTCTGTCCAAAGGTAGGGATTACAGAATCTCTTTGCTTAATTTAAACAAGAAAAGTGAGAGAAAGATTGGTAATGAAATCCTGAGTATAATCAATGGAGAACTAAAACTATCCAAATTAATTTAGTTTCCAAATTATCCCTTCCATTAGCAATATTTAGTTTTATTTTTCTCTCTTGAGTATAAAAAAACCATATATTTATCTAAATGAAAGCTTCTACTTATTATTTTTTCTTTACCACTACACATGAAACCTTTCCTAATCCGCCCACAGAGACAACATCTATGTCCCTGAAATAATTCATTTTAAAATTCTTAGAAGAAATTAATGAACAAGTATCCTGGAGGACTACAGATTTCACCATATATTCCAAACACTGCATGAAGATACTCTAAGCTTAAACTTTTATAGCAGAAGGCTGTATCTAGATGCATCTTTATTTTTGATTATTTATGTGAATTATGGTAGCACCACAAGTAAAATCATACGACAAACAGGATTTATGGCATAATTATCTGAAGCTTGAAACATTTTTTTTCTGTTTTAAATTAATGCAGATAGTATTAGAGAGAACTGAAAAGATAGATTGGGGAAATGAACTGATGGGGATTACAGTTACATAGCACTGTCAAGATGAGTCCTTGTAATCGTTTGAGGGCTTAGAATGTCAGCTAACTTCTCATAAACAGCCACCTGGAAAATCACAGTCAACATAGTAAAAGGCCATATTTCTAAATTACAATACTTTATGATGGCAGCTAGAAGGTTCAACACTTTTGTAATGAACATAAAGAAATTCTCGTTTGGAAAACAATGTGATTGATTTTAATCTCTGGCTCCGATACATTAACTGTGCTGACTTGGATAAGTCACTGATTCCTTATCGGTATAAAGGAGACTATGGTAATTTTCATGCTTGTAATGTTTAAAGTAAATAAGGTATGTAGAGTAAAATAATGTCTGGCACATACTAAACAAATGCTGTTTTTTAAAAAAAATAAATAAATAAAAGCAAGTATTGCCTATTGACTTGAAATTTCTTTCAAAAATTTACCATGAGTGTCTTTTCAACTGTTAGATTGATGTAAAGTGATCTGAATAGGATTATCAAATTTATACTTTTTGCTGTTGAATTATGGGACTTTCTAGTATTAGAAATAAAGCATTATGTGTTGACATGTTTAGGAAATGTTCACCAGTATGTGGTAGAAGACTGACAGTCTCTGTCATGTTTTTGTCTATCCATGAGAAAGAAATATCAATGACATATTTTTAGGTCCAAATCTGAATGCCTTTCTTTAAACACATCAATGGCATTTAATGATTGTACATAGGACAGTGACATATTTTTCTGCCATGAAAAGTTTATAGATAAGTAAAGTTTTTAATTATTTTTGGCAAGTTACTTTTCACAAATATCAGACTAACATGTTGACTACATAAATAATATAGAAATAAGGAAATAGAGATGTTAAAAAAGAGATACAAAAAGGCTATTAAGTAATAGAAGGAGAGATATGCAAATAAGTAAACAAAAATTCAGTTTATGGTGAACTCTAAATTATTCATTGAGTGAATGCCTTTTAATAATAAATTGAGTGCTCAAACAGTCAATTAAGTAACATCCAAGAACATTTTTATGAAATATTAGGTCTAAACTGTGAATATTAGTGTGTAGGTAATGACCATTCCTTCTGTAGAATTAATTTAAGAACAAATATTCTAGGAAGAAATTTTTTTTCTACTCAAATTCTAGTTAACTCCATATTTGCTAGATCATTTAATTATTTTTCACCTTTCTTTACAGAGGAATAAATTACCCACATTATCATATACAACTAACTGCATGTAAGAAAATAGTAATTTATAGTAATACCTGGGCTTCAACATAGACATCAGTGGCATTCGGTAATATGTTTGTACAGGATAGAGAAAAGCTGATAAAAATGTCAGGTGCTGGGATATTTTTCACAGGCTAATCACCAGAATGACCCTCTCTGGAAGACTCTGAATAATCAATTTTCTTAAAATTGGCTAACATCTAATGGAACATTATTTTTTGACTGCTAAAAGAGGTATATGGGTTCAATATTCACTAAAAATGAAAAGACCTCTGATTTACTATTTTCCATTTGAACGTTACATCAGATTGCCTTTAGATTATGCAAAGGAACATCTTGTGTCTTAATTTTATAAAATATTTACCCAAGAATATAAAAATTCTGAAAATAAATGCAGTACTAAACACGAGCTGTCTATTTTCTTCATCTAGTCTTCTAGACATTGACATTAAAACTGACTTTTCTCAAATTCTGGAAAAGTATTTTTAAAGGATTCAAGAGGCAATATAAGCTCTAATGATTTCAAATACATTAATAAATTCTGTTTATTTGTTATTTGAGGCAGTATACACAAGCCTAAATCAAGTGATGCTTTTCCAAATATTTCCCTAGTTAAACACTTAAAAGATTTGCCAAGATTTTGACCATAACAAAACATTAAAGTAATTGGTGTAATGCTTCCCAATGTGTCCCTGAAGTGTTTTTGGAATGGTATCATTATAGCTACTTTTCAACTCTGAACTGTGCAAGCTTATACAAATATTTCCACAAGCTGCTCTCTTTTAATAACATTTTCTTGGCATCTCAAAGCTGTATATTTTCTTGCCCTGTACATTTGTAGCTTTTAATAACATCCTGATATTTCTTCCGTGGTTTTGAATGTCAGAGTAGCTATACATTAAGATCAACCATCTAGTCCTATGCAATTTAAGTTACAGTGCAATTTTGCAATACCAACATATCAATACAATGCGATTTTTTTGTGATGATTTACATGGAAAGTTTCATGAGACAGAAGGGGACAAAAGTGAAACAAACCAACTGGTGATAGGTTTGGTATTATTGATCACACATATAATTTTAGTCACAAGGAAGTAGATGCATGTGGAGATTGAATGTCAAAAGATTTACTTTTTATAATGCTATTAAATATCATTAGTAGGTTTATAGAGAATTGTCTGTTACCTAGGTATTTGACACAAAGCATAAATAATGAATAGGGTTCATTCTGACTGAAGGTCCTTTACTAACTACATATAGGAATTATTTATCATATAGCATATATCATCTATTTTTTTAGTATAGACGGGGTCTCTCTCTCTCTCTTGCTCAGGCTGGTCTCGAACTCCTGACCTCGAGCTATCCTCCTGCCTTGGCCTCTCAGAGTGCTAGGATTACAGGTATGAGCCACTACGCCTGGCCTATCATATATTGTAGTAATAAATATTAATTAAATAACCATGGCCATATAGGACATTCCTTTTAGAATTACAGACTTTTGTGCAAACAATATTTTTGTAATTACAAATTCATGCTTGCTATTATAACCTCTTCATTAAAAGCTTGTTTATTTTCCCCAGTTGGCTTGAAGAACACAGAAAACAGAGATGTTTTTAATTTTAATTTGCTTTTTGAAATTAACCTTCAATTTTATCAAATTAGAGGTATTAGAAAACTACAAGATAGAAAAAAATAAGTGGGATAGAACAGTTTCACTGCTTCAGACATCTTTAAAGTATCAGAATTATTTCTAAAATTTTGTTCTCTAAAAATTTATCTCCAAAGCACTAAGGAAAATTCTATTAATAATTTGGCTATGAGCATATTTTGGAACATCACCAGATATTTCTTAGCCAACTTAGATCATCAGTTAAATTCAGGATTTGCTGTGTGTTCTAGCTGAAGGATTACTTTTATATTTGAATTTGACTTTAATAAAGTAAACTTTATTTTTTAATTCATTAAACTTTTATGTTGAGAGTAAGTCATTTCGATTTTATCCATAAAATGTACAATGTTTTGATATCATTTTATGTTGAACTAACTGAAAGACATAGACATATATCACTTATATATCATGTTAGATGATTTGTTTAAGGAAAAAATATCTTTTCTTAAGTGGGAACAATAATTTCTACTTCATGGGTACAAGAACAAAAACAAAATATTTAGTTGGACTTGAACATAATAAATGATAACATTAAGAGAAAAAGGTATTAACCACATCCAGCTTTATGTAAATAATTCAGTTGACCTGTTCTTGGGAATAAAATTAAAGAATATGAACCGGCAAGTCACTAAAGACTATAGCCAATCAGGAATATAGGGAAAGGTACTTATTGTCTCATATAACACAGTGACAAGTAAATTAAGAACAAAATTCTGTATTGTTTTCATCAAACTGCAAAAAAATTAAAAGTGGGTATAATATTCCCTGTTTAAAAGGAACATGTAATTAAATGGGTACTGTTAAAGAAAATTGCTGGAAAGACATACACAGATCACTCTGTAGAAGGGATATGTAGCAGTATTTTTTCAGAAATTAAAGTAGGTATAATTTTAGCTTTGAAAAAAATACACTTTTAAGAACTTGTTGTGCTCAATTATATACTCAAAGGAATAAGAATAAGCATTTTTACATCAGTATTCTTGAATAACTAAAATTTTTTCCTACCTAAGGGTAAATATGGAGAAATAAATGAGTAAAAGTTCACCTACAGTTTCTGACCATTTGAAAAGAAGCAGGTATTGACTTAAAATATATGGTCTCACCATGTATTAAACTAGAGATCTTTCTAGGCTCCTAACTTACTACTTATCTTTCCTTTTATTATTTCCCTATTTATTTTGCTGCAGAATTCAGTTTTGCTATGTGCATTAAAAATAAAGTCATTGTTATGATAACAAATTTCAATGTTCATAATTATTTCTTTTATAATAGTAGTTGATTAAATATTTAAAATTCTACATTTAAAATATTCAAATATATGTGTTATCAAATAATTTGAAGTTTAGTTTATTCAAAATAATCTCCAGTACTATGTTGAATAGAGGTGTTAAAAGTGAGCATCTTTGTCTTTTTCTAGTTCTTAGAAAATTGTTTTGAACTTTTTCCCACTCAGTATGATGTTCTCTGTGAGTTTGTCATATACGGATTTTATTGTTTTGATGTGTGTTCCTTCTATGACTAATTTTTTGAATGATTTTTACCACAAAGAGAGGCTGAATTTTATCAAATTCTTTTTCTGCATCTAATTAGATGATCAAACAGCTTTTGTTTTAAATTCTGTTTATGTGGTGAACCACATTTATTGATTTATGTTGAACTTCATCTTCACCATCAGCTTGCCTGGTTCTTGATCCCGCTGACCCACAGTACAGATTTGATTTGATTTGCTAGTCTCCATAACTGCATGAGGCAATTCATTATAATAAATCTCTTCACCCCCCCTCCCCCACCACACAAACACACCCCTGTTCATTTTGTCTCTTGGGGAATCTTGACGTGTACATAGATAGAGATAAAAGCATATATACACACAGGGACACTATTTATGGCATGATGCTCTGAAAAGAAAAAAAAGTCAAATTTGAGAATCATAAAAATGTGATTTTTTATTGACACAGTTATTTTTTTGTTATAGCATATAAACGTGTATAGCAAGTGCCGTTGAACAAGTTGAAAACGTTACACAAAAGTTAGAAGTAGGATATGAAATCAAGGAAAATGCAACTTACCATGAAGGGATATATTTAAAATAAATCTTACCTTACAAAAACAAATTGCATTGTTATATATTTAAGACCAAGTAAATAATTTACTGTGTGACTTTGAGTATGTCATTTAAACTTTCTTGCTTGTTTTCTCACATATAAAGTGACAATAATAATCATTCCTGTATCACAGAAAAATTGTAATAAATGATTAATAATGTATATGTAAAGGAATAAGAGCACAGGTGGAAATATGTGCAGTGTCAACATTATTATTATTATCATAAATTGGATTCCTATTTTTTTTAGAAATTGTGATAGGATTAAAAAGCATATAGATGTGTGTAGTCATTTAAGTTTCCTTCCAACACGATAATCTATGATTCTGAAAACGAGTTCTGAGTAATTTTGCCAAATATAATGTCTAAATCAAGTTCAAATTTTGGGATGAGTACATATCTTTGTAGAAAAAAAGCCATCCAAAATATATCCATTTTAAGATATTACACATTATCCTAAATTTATTTCCCTGGCTTTGTAGGCTCTATAAATTACTGCATCTGCAGCCAAATTTGAGCTGTCTCTTTAACATCCCTCATTATTATATTTCGGCATGAATAGCCATTCATACATTTCCCTGTTTCCAAATATAGCACTCATAGGTCATGCAGATATAAACGTCTCACCCTTGTTCCAAACACTGATGTTTTCAAGTGTAAATAAATGTATTAGTAAAAATGAAGAGTCTGACAACACTCCATATGTCATGGTGCTATGTTTATATCATAATATCAAACTCTGAGCTCTAAGATGTATGCTGATCTCCCCATTAATTTTTGCCAACCTCTTGAATAAGCCCTGCTTACACACTTTTGCTTTATCTTGACTTTTCTCAGCTCATTACTTTATTTGACAAATATCTATTGAGCAACTAATATGAATCAGGCAAATCTCCTATGTATTACAGAAATAGAGAAAAAGAAAATTCCTGCCTGAAGAGAATGTTATCTATCAATACTAACGATGGAAAAAGAAAAAAATAGAAAATTACACGCACACACATACACATACACACACACAGTTAAATAATCATAAGAACTAAAAAGCAAAACAAAGCACAGAAAAGCGATGCGAAGTGTGAGAGGAGTGGGCACTGACATTTTATTTAGGTGGTTAGGAAAGAGCAAACTAGGCAGTGGGACTGTGATAAATTATACTTGCACGTAACTCCAACAAACTATGTTCAACATTTGTCTCTGGAAACTACAAAACAATGATCAAATAAATCAAAGTAATATATAAATATATAGATATACTGTGTTCATGGACTGAAAGACATAATGTTGATTAGATGTCAGTTGTCCCTTAATTCATATACACATTCAATGTGTTTTTAAACAACATCCAAGAACATTTTTTAAAGACATCAACAAGTTTATTTATAAAATCTACATGAAAGATAGGAATACTCTTTTTCATTCTATACATTATTAAACGTTTAAAATATTGGTGAGGTTATAATAAAACATTTCAAATAACACTCTGTATATCACTACATAAAAACTGGGAATATATAAATTATATTTTTAAAAAATATATCAATTTTTAATTTTACCAACTAAATATACAAATTCTGCATTGAAAAGTAGCCATAATATTTTTCAAAATATAAAAAGCATGTAAGGCTCAATTTCCAGATAACTTTATAAGTAAATTATTACAATTATGAAAGAAAAATAGTACCTGCTGTAAACAATTTTGCAGCTATCTACAAATACAGAAATTTAACCAATTCTATTTGCAAAGGTACAACATTGAACAAAAGATCAATAACATATATAGACTTAAAACTTCCAAAATACAAAAATTATCTACAAGGATATAGACATATAATTATTAAAGACAACATTATCAGTCTCTAGAGGAAAATTAATGGAAAAATATGGTCTAGTTTAAATAAATAAACTCTGAGTAAACAGAAAGAAATATCAGTGCAAATAAATAATATTAAAATTTCCTGTGGCATAGATGAGATGTTGACGAAATCCAAATCTTTTCCAAATTTATAAGAAAATATTCTTCAAATGCATATCTGCATATCCAACATGTAAATTAAAGAAAGTGATTATTATTAACAGATATAATTATTATTAACAGATATAATTAAGTTTATATCTGTTAAAAGATCTATGTCGCAGTTAATGATAATCAAAATATTCGGACAAGAATGCCTAATGTCAAATAGAGTAACAATTTTGTACGATCTTTCCAGCATATTAATGTCAAAAACATAAACAAAATATTACTACTGGAAAATGAATAGTAGAGTTCTGTAACTTTGAAGAATACATATATAAAAGGATTTTTAAAAAATATATCAATAACAAAACAGAAGATCAGTGATAGAAAGTATTTAATTTTTGAATCTTCCATTAGTAAATAATCTCCATTAGAGGGTTGTTTACTTGTCTTTTTCATCACTGTATGTGACTGGTAATTATTTCAGGAATTTTGCTTTTAGAGGACATTTCATTTTGAGGGACTCCATCCATAGAAAAAGGAATACATAATGCAGGGTTTCTCAAACTTTAGGAAAACCTGGTCCTCTTGGATACATATAAACATTTTCTATCACTGACTGTTTTCTGGAAGATGTCACCTTAAGTAATGTGTGTGTGTGTGTGTGTGTGTGTATGTGTGTGTGTGTGTGTGTGTGTGTGTGTATGTGTGTGTGTGTGTGTGTGTGAGCACATGTATACATGTGAAATGGGGGTGGGAGAATGGACCAATGTATGGGTCATGTGTAGACCAATGTATGGGTCATATGTAGTCAGTTCTTCGTATCGGTGGGTTCTACATCCACAAATCCAACCAAAGTTGAACCAAAATATTCAAAAAATAAAACAATAAAATATAAAACTACAATGATAAAAAATAATACAAGTTTTAAAAATACAACATTTATATAGAAGTTGCATTGTATTTGGTATTATAAGTGATCTAGAGATGATTTAAAGTATTCCAGAGGATGTGCATAAGTTATATGCAAATTCTAGAATATTTATACAAGGGACATGAGCATCCACAGATTTTGGTACCCATAGGGGGTCCTGGAAGCAATCCCCCATGGATACCAAAGGATGACTTTATACACACACACACACACACACACATACACGCTCCATATTTTAAAAATTATTCTAGGCAATAGGAGCTAAACCATTGAATTAGTCATATGTTTCCATTATACTACCTGGATTGACTAACAGAAACACAAAGTGGTGAGAACTGTTTTCTGCGAGAACAACTGAGACAGTACAAACAGTCAGATCATTATTAGATAGCTTTATTAATCTGGATTTGAGAATACTTTATAGTTTGTTGCAATGCTATTGTGCTGATACAGAGAGAAAAGTCTCTCTATTGAGTTTCCACCATTATTCCTGTCCGAATACTTTTCAGTACTATATTACAACGAAATCACTTATTATCAAGTGGATTGACAGCCACACAACTTCCTCTATGACATGAGTAAATTTTCCACCACCCATCTATCTAAGTTTCTCTACTGGTGTTTTTCAAAACTCTTTTAGATTCTAAGGTTCAGCTAGCTCAGGGTGATGAAGATCTCAGGTTTTTAATTTTTTTAATTTAATTAATTAATTTTTAAATTTATTTTTAACAAAACAAAGTGTTTTTGTCACAAGGATGTTTTGTAAAATGCTTAAGTCAGGGTTTTTGGTGTGCTCATCAAGGATCTCAGTTTTTATTTGCTTATTTCTGCAGATGTACATAATACATGACAAGAAAAAGTTTTCTTTACAAATGAAATTCAAACAAAACAAATCAAAACAAAACAAAAATCTGCATTAAAAATAGCAGAGCTGAGGTCTATAAAGTGATCAGTATCTAAATATGTAAATCATATGAGATAAGGCATGATATACAAAATAAATAAGGAATTCACACAACTCAACAGCAAAAAAGTGAAAAACCTTATTAAAAAATGAGCAAGGGACCAGCATAGGCATTTCTCCCAAGAAGACATAAATATAGTCAACAGTAAAGGAAAAGGTTCTCAACATCAGTGATTGTCAGCGAAATGCAAATCAAAACCACAATAAGGTATCACCTCAGTCCAGTTAGAATGGCTATTATCAAAAAGACAAGAGATAACAAATGTTGGCAAGAGTGTGGAGCAAAGGGAACACATACACTGTTGATGGAAAGGTAGATTGATGCAGTGATTGTGGAAACAATATAGAATTTCCTTAAGAAATTAAAAATGGATCATATGATTCAGCAATTCTTCTTCAGGGTGTATACACAAAGTAAATAAAATCACTGTCTCATAAAGATATCTGTGCCCCCATATTCTATGCAGTATTCATGATAGCTAAGATTAGAAATATCTTAAGTGTCCCTGATGGATGAATAGATAAAGAAAGTGTGGTGTATATATACAATGGAATATATTGTCTTAAAAAAGAAGGAAATCCTGCCATTTATAGCAACATGGGTGAACCTAGAAAACATGTTAAGTGCAATAAGCCAGGCACAAAAAGAAAAATACTGAATAATCTTATTTATATGTGGAATCTAAAACAAACAAACAAAAACAAAAACAAAACCCCAAAAACTTAAACACATAGAAACAGATAGTAGATATGTGATTACCAGATGTGGAGGTGGGTGGGGGAATGGGCAGACGGAGGTAAAAAGGTACAAAGTTGCAGTTATATAGAATAAATAAGTCTAGCGATCTAATGTCCAGCATGATGACTATACAGTTGGCTTTCCTTATCGCAGGAACAGGGATGCCTGAATCCACAGATAGTACTGAACTCTACATATAATATGCCTTTTTCCTACACCTACATGCCTATGATAAAGTTTAATTTATAAATTGGACACAGTAAGAGATGAACAATGATAGCTAGTAACAAAATAGAATAATTATAAAAATATACTGTAATAAAAGTTATATGCATATGCAGCCCCCCAAAAAATCGTATTTTATGTAATATTTTGAAAAGTGGTTGACTGTGGTTGACTGGAATCATGGGAACCAAAACTGCGGATAAGCGGGAGTTACTGTAATTAATAATATTGTGTACTGGAAATTTGATAAAAGAGTAGATTTTACGTACTTTTATCACCTAAAATAGTTAACTAGTGAGATGATGGTATGTTAATTTGCTTGACTGTAATAATTATTTCACTAAATATATGTCTATTAAAACATGTTGAACATCTTAAATACATATAATGAAAATCTAAATATAAAATATATTACTCACGGAAACGTGGTATTTATGTAAGGATTTGACAGGTAGACCAATAGACAGAATGGAGTCCAGAAACAAATTCACACATTCACCTAATTTATAACAGTGTGACCCTAGAGTAGCAATAATAATTCTATAAATTGTTCTTGGTCCATTTGATATCTATATGAAAAGAGGACGAATCTGGATCCGTACCCTGCACATACACAAAAATAAATTTCTGAAGGATTTTAGATATAAATGAAAATGATAACATTATAAGGCTTCTAGAAGAAAACATAGAATGACATCTTTCTGACTCTGAAGCAGGCACAAGTTCCATTTGAAGGATTCGAATACCAAGAAGATAAGAGGTACGGTTAACTATATTAAAATCGAGAACATCTGTTCTTTAAAATATTATGAGTTTCCAAAAGTAATCACAGATAGATGATATTTCTAATATTTTAAAATGTCATAAAAATCAGATTCAAAATATAAACTATCAAAAACAATAAGAAAGGACAAATAATCCAACAAAACTGAGCAAGATACTTTAACATGCACTTTTCCAAGCAGGATATTTTAGGGAACAACAATCACATGAAATTATTCTCAGTATCTGTAGTTATTAGAGATCTTTAAAAATAAGATGACAACATCAAAAACATAATATATATAGCACAGAATAGTAATATATAAACATTGGGATAAAAATAGATACAGATAGATAAATAGATAGATATCATTGATTATTTTTGGTTCAGATGGATGGTAAATGCAGGTATGTCTCAGAATGTGAAGCAACAACAAAACTCATACATCATTGGTGGGATATAATTGGCACAAGCCCTTTAAAACAATGGTATTTTATTGTCTACTCTGACCAAATACAAACCCTGTGACCTAGCCATCCCACTTCTAGGTCTATATTCCACAGAAATCCATGCACATGTTCACTAAAAGATCCACATGAGAATGTTTATGGGGGTTGTATTTGTCATAGGGCCAAATTGGAAACTCCCCATGTATCCATAACATTTAAAAGATAAGTGAATTATAATACATCTCATAATGGAACACTATGTTGAGATAAGAATAAACAATTACAATAGTAATGTTGAGTAAGTAAACAAAAATTACACACTCTATAATTGCATTCACATAAAGCACAAAACGGGAAATAAATAATATGAGCTGTTAGATGTCAGTACAATCTTGAAGAGTGTAGATTATTGATCAGATAGGAGCAAGTGGAGACTCTATGGTGTTGATAATGTTTCTTGATCTGCTTGCGGGTTACACAAGTGGGCAAAGTTTATGAAAATTCAGTATGCACATTTGTGAAAATTTTCTGTGCCCATTTGGAGGTATTTTATACTTCAAATAATACTGAATTTAATTCCCTATAATGAATTAAATTTCACAGTTAAAGGAATAAATGTGGGCTAGGAGACATGTGGCACCCTTTAGTTGAAATAGTAATGCTGTTGACCATGCCTATATTTTTATTTAATTTTAAATAAATCCTATAATAAGTAAAAGAAAACATGAAGGATCTAGTGACACATAGTGTTTTTCTTTGATAAAATTATTTATTTCAAAAAATTCTGTAAATAAATGTGATTATCTCGAAACCCTGAGGAACTGCATATTATTTGAGAATCAGATCACTTCTAAAATCATCCCACTTTAATTACATAATATTTATCTCTTTATGCCAAAAATGTCCAAATTAATCTTTACTCTGAACACAGCATAAATGTGTTAAATGTAAATATTATATAAATTTTCACACCTTGATTTCTCAGTTAGGTTCCTAATAATTCTATATGTAGCAGTTGTCAGACCTCTATACACTGTTCCTTACTGACTTACTGACTCAAATATCTTTTTTTTAGTGTCTAATTTGAAGATTGTAGGAGTTTGTGGAACACTTGTGCCAAGAAAGCCTCTAATGGCTCTTGTAACTTTTTTTCTAAGCATATTTATATGGAGAAAAGTTAATTTACTAAATCTTGTTTTTAAGTGCAAAAAAATATGTTTTTCTTAAGGGCTTACATTGCTGGTGGATGTGTGTGCATGTGTGTGTACGGGCTTCCATTTATTACATTTTTAAAAGAAATAATTTTAGTAATAGCTTTGGCAAAAATTAATATTTTTATTTTTATAAACGTTGTGAACCCAAAGAAAAGTTTATGAGGCAGTTTACAGTGTGAGATAAACACATTGTGAGAAATAATGATGCTACATTAAGAGAACTGTAATTTAATAGAGAAGAATAGGAACAAAAAATAAGTGGAGAAGTCCAAATAACTTCAGTTAGGGCTTGCCAATTTGATTTTTATGAAATCAGAAACAAAACAAAACCAACCTCCCCTAAGAAAATTAAACTCCAACATATTGAACTGCTGCTCTAATTAAGTATTTTTTAAAAAGTGCATCTATTACTTAATATTTGGAAAGGCTGCAGTGTCCTGCCTCTACAACTTCTATTTCGAATTGTCGGCAGGGAAGGGAACCAGTTAAGATAAAGTAAGAAATGAAAGAATCCTCATTCACATTTCTATGGAACTCATTTTTCACATTTGAGGAAAAATATTCCATACATCGTCTTTTATATTTAAAAGTTTTACATATAAAGATGTTCACAATTAGTGAATGTCTGTATTAAACTAATAAAAGTTCCTTAAACTTATTAAGAATATCTGTTTTTTATGACTTCTTCTAAAACATAGGATGCTAGAAATTGTGTAGATGTTATATGTCTCACACATATTCTTGGCTTATTTTTAAACTAGAGTTATTCCAAAACCAAAATGAATTTCCAAAATCGCATCGTTAACTAAAATGTTGAATTTTCTTTTCTGTTGGAATCATAATTAAGACAGATGTCAGTTTATGAAATGTCGTATGTTATTGCTTAGCAGTCACACATTTAAAACATTATAAGTATAAAACATTTAATTTCCATTTTAATTTGTTACAGGTTCTGATACATAATATACATTAAATAAAATAGTTGAAGAACAAGTTATTAAGAGTGGCAATCATGTATGGAAATGTGGCCTCCAAACTAAGTAGTCATTTGAACTACAAAGAAACAAATCCCTTAGAAGAAACTTCTGACAATATCCTGGTAAATATTTTACTCCAGAGATCTCTCTCTCTCTCTCTCTTTCTCTCTCTGCCCCCCCCCTTTTCTCGCTCTCTCTCTCTCTCTATATATATATATGTATATATATGCACAAAGAAACAATGTCACATAAATTTAGCAAGGGAGACAGGGTGAAACAATCATGCAGAGAGCTTTGTGAACAATGAGAATTAATCTCTTTGACTTTATTTTGTTAAGACTAATAATTAAAGTGCACACATTTTTTTCTTTCTTCCTAACTTGATAAAGCAGAGGAAATAAAATAGAGGATAAAGACAATTTTATGGATAAAAATGTAAAAACAGAACAAAATATATCAAAACATGACTATTCAAGAGAATGTTTGGATTAGTTTTACTTAATGTGTGTATATTTATTCTGCACTAAAGAGTGAACGATGTAATCCATGTTCTCATATTGCACCAATATCCCAAGAATTGAAAAACAAGCACCACATGTACTCACCATCAAATTGGTATTAACTGATCAACACACAAGTGCACATATAAGAATAACAACTACTGGATGTTGGGCAGAGGGGAGGGGGGAGAGTGGAGGAGGGGACCGGTATTTGCATACACAAAGAGTGAAATGCGCACCATCCAAGGGATGGACACACCTGAAACTCGGACTTGGGGGACAGTGAGGAGGCAAGGGCAACATACGTAACCTAAACATCTGTACCCCCATAATATACTGAAATAAAAATATATATATATATATCGTCTGTATTGAGAAACTTTGATACTCAGAGTTCAGACAATTGAGCAGACTGTATCTTTTGAAATAGGAGGCCCTGTTTTATTCATATTTGAATTCTACATTATTGCTAGCAAATGCCTTGAACTAACCACCTAATTAATAATAGCATTGAATGAATAAAAATAGGTAGAGAAATATCCATAAATTCATATCAACTTCCAAAGTGTAATTTTTTTCAGTTTCAGCATATTATGGGGATACAGATGTTTAGGTTACATATATTGCCTTTGTGCCACCCGAGTCAGAGCTTCAAGCTTGTCTATCACCAGATGGTGCACACCACACCCACTGGGTGTGAATATACCCATCCCCTCCTGCCCCCTGCCACCTGCTGGACACCCAATGAATGTTACTATTATATGTGCACATAAATGTTGATCAGTTAATACCAATTTGATGGTGAGTACATGTGGTGCTTGTTTTTCTCTTCTTGTGATACTTCGCTTAGTAGAATGGGCTCCAGCTCTATCCAGGATGTAGGAAAGATAATGCAGCTTACATATAATAATGAGCTGAGAGGTAGATTAGATTAGGTAGATTAGAGTTTATAGGTAATTGGCCTACAATTAACTGTCATC
>CAUYSK010115781.1:0-14458 GCA_963575035.1 Avahi laniger
TTTGAGCTCAGGAGTTCGAGACCAGCCTGAGCAAGAGCAAGACCCCGTCTCTACCAAAAATAGAAAGAAATTAATTGGACAGCTAAAAATATATAGAAAAAATTAGCCGGGCATGGTGGTGCATACCTGTAGTCCCAGCTATTCGGGAGGCTGAGGCAGTAGGATTGCTTGAGCCCGGTAATCTGAGGTTGCTGTGAGCTAGGCTGATGCCATGGCACTCACTCTAGCCAGGGCAACAAAGTGAGACTCTGTCTCAAAAAAAAAAAAAAAAAAACTATATCAAGGGACATACATCATAATTAGATTGCCTAAAATTAGTGATGGAGAAAATCTTAAAAGTAGCCAGATGAAAAAGACACGTTACATACAGAACAAAGATCAGACTTCTCATCAAAAACATTGCAAGCCAAAAAACACTGGAGCAAGATCTTTAAAGTACTGAAGGAAAAAAACTGTCAGCCTAGAATTCTATATCCAGTGAAAATACCTTTCAAAAATAAAAGTAGTAAAATAAAATCTTTTTTAGACCTATAATACCTGAAAAATTTCATCATCAGCATACCTGCACCACAAGAAAGATAGAAGGAAAATAATACCAAATGGAAATCTCAATCAATACCAAGGAATGAAGAGCAGTGGAAATAGTTACTACATGGATAAATATAAAATCATTTTTGCTGAAATCAGAAATCACCATGGAGCATTATCATCCCAGATGGAGTTGCTTTATCCTCCACAGGGATCCACTGTGCTATGGGGAGAAATTAGTGCTGTCTATGACTCCATGCAGAGAGGAAAAGTAGAAGCTCTTTGCGTGGAACTCTCCAGGACTCTGCCCTTTGTGCCTCGATTTTACTCTATTCTTTCATTGTAATAATCCATAATTGTGCCACCTCACAGAAAACACTGAGAAGGAAGTGACTGTGTATGTCTTCTAGTAACCTCTACTCTGAGCCTCCAAAAGCAGAGAGCAGAGCTTTCTGAGGAAGTAGGAGGAAGCACCACTGGAGTCAGTTGGCCACCTCTCCCTGAGATCTTCCAGGGCTGACAGCAAGGGTGGATAATGGGGGTCTACAGAGTCTCATCTGTTCTAAAGATAAGAGAGTTTCCTGCAGAAATGAATTCTGCTGCTTCTCTAGAATGCAGTCAGATTCTTTCAGTCTCTTTTTCTTTTTCTTTTTCTTCCCCTACAGCATGTGTGTGTCAATTTCATGTATACCAGAATTGATTTCTGGACTTGCTGTTTTTTTTCCATTAATTAATTTGTTAATTCCTATTTCAGAACCACACTGCTTAATTGCTGCATTAAGTTTGCTATCACTTAGGACAATTTCCCATTCATTATTTTCTTTTCTTCATTACCATCTTGGTTTTAATACAGCTGTTATATAGCTGTGTATTTATCCATCCAGATCACCTTTCAGATCAGTTATAATACTAAAAATTTTCTCATATCTCATGCGAATTTTATTAGAATATGACATTTCTATACATTAAGATTTTTCATGGCCATCATTAAAGTTTTGCATTTTCTTTTAACAGTGGAACTCTTTTTCTTCCTTCATGCTTTTTCTTGATGAAAAAATAAAAAACGTTTAAAAAATTAAAAAAAAACAATGGAACTCTTTTTCATAAGTTTATTTTTAGATCTCTTATTTATAATCACTGTTTTGAATGTATTCTTTTTTTACACTATTTTCTAATTTGTGATTGGTTATATATAGAAAACCATTCAATTTTGTATAATTATTTGATATAATTCAAACTCAAACTCTTTTTTTTACTTTAAAAATCATTTTTTATTATTTAAATTTGTTTATGAGACAGTTGAATGTTTAAAGAAATAACATATCATGGGATAGATAACGTATATAGAAATAAAATGTATGACAATAATACAAAGGCCCAGAGGAGAAATGGGAGTGTTGTTATAAGGTTCTGATATGTGAAATGATATATCACTCCCAGGTAGACTGCGGTAATTTAGAGATGTGCACTATATATCCATAAGTAACCAGTAAAATAACACAGCAGTTGTAATTGGTTAGACAACAGAGGAGATAATATGTAATTATAAAAATATTCAATTTAAAAGTGTCAGAAAAAAAGGAAAAAGAGAAGATGGGACAAATAGAAAACAAATAGCAAAATGGTAGACTTAAACCTAACCATCTAAATAATCACATTAAATATATTAATAAATGAACGAAACAGTCTAGTGAGATTAGATATAAAAGCAAGATGCAACTATATGCTACCTATAAGAAATTCTCTTTAAATATATGAGCAAAAGCACGTTAAAAATAGAGACACAAAAAGACATATACCATGCTAACACTAATCAACAGATAGTTTACATGGCTATATTAATATCAAAGTATATTTCAAAGATATTAACTAATGTTTTTATTTTATATTGTTGTATAACATATTGCCACAAACTCAGTGGCTTCAAACAACAAAAATTAATTATCTGGTTTCCTTGGTCAAGAGTTCAGATACGGTACCCCTGTAATATTTTGAATTTTAAAAAAAAAGAAATAGAAAAAATTAGCCAGACGTGGTGGCATGCACCTGTAGTCCGAGCTACTCAGGAGGCTGAGTCAGGAGGATCGCTTAAGCCTAAGAGTTTGAGATTGCTGTGAGCTAGGCTTATGCCATGGCATTGTAGCCTGGGCAACAGAAAGTCTGTCTCAAAAAAGAAAAAAGAAAAAAAAACAAATTCAGATCCCAGTTAACTGAATTCTCTGCTCAGGATCTCACTAAGCTAAAATCAGGGTGTCAGCCACGGATTCAATTTCATCTCCCAATTTTCTTCCAAGCTCACTGGTTGGAATAATTCAGTTCCTTGTGACTGTGAAACTGAGGTCCCTATTTTCTTGCTACCTGTCAGCCAGGGACCCTGTCAACTCCTAGAGGCCATTCTCATGTCCTTGTTATGGGCCACACACACAAACATAGGCCCTCTCAACATGGCAGCTTACTTCTTCAGAACCAGGAGGAGAATCTTTGCTGCTATTTCTTATCACTTTTAAGAGATCACCTAATAAGCCTACCCAGGATAATCGTCCTTTTGATTAACTTGAAGTCAACAGGTAGAGCCCTTAATTACATCTGCAAATCCCTTTTGCCATCTAACTTTGCATGATCACAGGAAGTAATATCCCATCATATTCATGATCACAGGGAACATGTTAAACAGAGACTGTCCATTAGGGGGCAGGAATCATAGGTGCCGTCTTAGAATTCTGTATACCACATGTAAAATAAAGAGGGTCATTTTATAAAGTAGTTAAGTCATCAAGAGGACATAACAATCCTGAACATTTATGTACCATATAGACGAGCTTCAACATATAGTAAGCAAAAACTGATAAAACTACAAGGAGAAATAAATAAATCCACAATAATAGGTGGAACTTTAACAACCCTCATTAATTGATAGAACAAGTAGACAGAAAATCAGTAAGGATATAGAAGACTTGGACAACATTATTGACTAACTTGACCAAATTAACATTTATAGGACATTCCACCTAAAACAGCAGAATTCATATTTTTTTCAAGTCCACAAGAAAAAACATTACCAAGAAAGACCTTATTCTTGGCCAAAAAAAAAGTAATTTAAAGGTAATCAGATTATATAGATTTTGTTCTGAGGAATTAAATTAGAAATTAGTAACAGGTATCTGGAAAATCCCCAAACATTTGGAAACGAACACACTTATTTATTTATTTATTTATTTTTTTGAGACAGAGTCTCACTCTGATGCCCGGGCTAGAGTGCTGTGGCGTCAGCCTAGCTCACAGCAACCTCAAACTCCTGGGCTCAAGCGATCCTCCTGCCTCAGCCTCCCGGGTAGCTGGGACTACAAGCATGTGCCACCATGCCTGGCTAATTTTTTCTATATATATTTTTAGCTGTCCAATTAATTTCTTTCTATTTTTGGTAGAGATGGGGTCTCGCTCTTGCTCAGGCTGGTCTTGAACTCCTGAGTTCAATCGATCCACCCTCCTCGACCTCCCAAAGTGCTAGGATTACAGACGTGAGCCACTGTGCCCAGCCTCGAACACACTTAATATATATAACCCATGGATCTAAGAAAAAAATCAAAAGGGAAATTGTAAAGTATTTTGAATTTAATGAAATAAAGAATGAAACATCAAAATTTGTGTGGTGTAGCTAAATTAGAGGAAATGTATAGCACTATAACACTTACATTAGAAAAGAAGAAAGGTTCTATATCAATTACTATAGCTTTCAGTAAGCTACTCTGGAGGCTGAGGCAGTAGGGTCACTTGAGCCCAGGAGTTCAAGGTTGCAGTGAGCTATGATGAGGCCACTGTACTCCAGCGTGGGCAATAGAGTGAGACCCTGCCTCATAAATAAATAAATAAATAAATGAGCTGCCATGGCTCTTCATTTGCTAAAAAAAAATAAATAAAAATAAATAAATAAGCAACTCGAGAGGATGGGGAAAAGAATACTATTTTAGTTAGGGTCATGAGAGAAGGCTTTTCTGAGGAGTTGACATTTGACAGAGATCTGAATGAAGTAAGAGAAAATGCCATTGGGCAAGTGTTTAAAGATCTTGAGGTACAAATGAGCTCAGGTGTCCAGGAAACAGCTAGAAGACTACAGTGGATAAATAAGGTAGCGCACAGTAGGGAATGAAGCTACAGAAAGGGGTAAGGGACAGATAATGAAGAACCTTGTAAGCTAGTCCTTCAGTATCTGTCCCTTAGTAATTAGGTGTTGTATAGAATTGGTTTCTTCCTAATATGTTTGGCATAATTAACTGGTGAAACTATCTAAGCCTGGAGTTTTCTTTGTGGGACAATTTGAAACTAATATTCAGTTTCCTTCCTTCACAAA
Source organism: Avahi laniger (assembly GCA_963575035.1). Taxonomy (NCBI): domain Eukaryota; kingdom Metazoa; phylum Chordata; class Mammalia; order Primates; family Indriidae; genus Avahi; species Avahi laniger. The sequence goes on from CAUYSK010115781.1 coordinate 4,877, forward strand.
TATTGGGTTATACAATATATGGTTATCTGTTCCTTTATGAGTGAGTTTTAGTAGTTAGAATCTTTCAAAGAATTTGTTCATTTCACCGGAGTTCTTAAATTTGTGTACATAAAGCTGTTTATCATATTCCTTTATTACCTAACACAGCTGAATGATCAATAGTGATGTGCCTTCTCTCATTCTTAATGTTGGTAATTTATTTTTCTCTTATTTTTTTCCTTGATCAGTCTGACTAGAGGCTTATCAATGTTACTGATCTTCTCCAAGAACCTGCTTTTGCTTTCGCTGATTTCCTCTATTGTTTGTCCTTTTTTTATTTCTGTGATTTTCACACTGATCTTTATTATTTACTTTGTTTGGGCTTCATTTGCTCTTCTGTTTCTAATTTATTTTTCTTTTTTTTTCCTAGAGATAGGGTCTCACTCTGTGACCCGGGCTGGAGTGCAGTGGGACAATCATTGCTCACTGTAGCTTCAAACTCTTGGGTTCAGGCAATCCTCCTGCCTCAGCCTCTGTAGTAGGTAGGGCTATAGGCATGTGCCACCACACCTGGCTAAGTTTTCTATATTTCGTAGAGATGGGGTTTCACTCTTGCTCAGGTTGTGCTTTATTTTTCTTAATATCCCTTGCATTATTTCTCATCCCTTATATGTATTTTTCTCATTAAATTATAAGATCCATGAAGGCAGAGACTTTGATATTTTTCAAATGAATGTTTCACATGAACTTGAAAAGAAGTTCCAGTCTGCTGTTGTTGAATTGTAGTGCTCTCTGTTAAGTAGGTCAAGTTGGTTGATAGTCTTGTTTAAATCTTCTATATCCTCACTGATTTCCTGTCTGTTTGGTCTATCAATTACTGAGGAGCTATTGAAATCTCCAGCTATAATTGTAGATTTATGTATTCCTCCTTAAATTTCTATCAGGTTTTTCTTTATTGTAAAGCTCTATACACATTTAAAATCAATATGTCTTCTTGATGAAGAGACCCTTTTATCATTATGAAGTGTCCGTTTTTATCTTTGATGATATTCTTTCTCTTTCTCATGATTAGTGTTGGCAAGATATATCTTTTTCTATCCTTTTACTTATAATTTGTCTGTGTCTATATGTATCTATAAAGTATGTTTCTTATATACAGCATAGAGTTGGATTTTGCTATTTTGTCCATTCCAACATCTCTGTCCATTCCCTCTCTAACTTAATTGAGCTGCTTCGAACATTTATATTTCGTGTAATTATGAATTTGTTTGGGTTCAAGTCTTTCATCTTGCTACATCTGCTTTTTTAAAAATTGTTGTAAAATATACATAACAAAATTTACTGTTTTAACTATTTTTACATGTATACTTCAGTGGGATTAAGTGCATTCATATTGTTGCACAACTATCACCACTAGTCATAGAACTTTTTTGCCTTGCAAAACTAAAACTCTATACCCATTAGACAATAACTCCCCATTACTCCTCTTCTCAGTCCCTGGCAACCACCATTCTACTTTATCATATGAGTGAAATCATACAGTATTTGTCCTTTTTGTGACTGGCTTATTTCACTCAGCATAATATCCTTATGGTATATCCATGTTGTAGCATGTGTCAGAATTTTCTTCCTTTTTATGTCTGAATAATATTCCATTGTATATATAACCACATTTTGTTTATCCATTCATCCATTAATGGAAACTGGAGTTGTTTCTGCCTTGACTATTGTGAATAATGCTACTGTGTATATGGGTGTACAAATATCTCTTCTTAGGTCTGCATTCAATTCTTTTGGGTATATATCCAGATGTGAAATTGCTGAATCATATGATAATTCTATTTTTAATTTTTTAAGGAGCCACCATACTATTTTCCATAGTGGTTGTACCATTTTACATTCCCACCGACAGTTTACAAGGGTTCCGTTTTCTCCACATCCTTTTCAACACTTGGGTTTTTGTTTTTTTTTCTGTGTTTTTGGAGGAGGGTGTTGTGAGGGTTTTTTTTTTTTTTATAGTAGCCATTCTAATATGAGTATGTAGTGGTATCTCATTGTGGTTTTGATTTGCATTTCCTTAATAACGAGTAAAGTTGAGCATCCTTTCATATACTTCTTGGCCATTTGTATATCTTCTTTGGAAAAATGTCGGTTCAAGTCCTTCGCCCATTTTGAATTGGGCTGTTTTGTTGTTGAGTTTTTAGGAGTTCTCTATATATTCTAAATATTAAGTCCTTATCAGATATGTGATTTATAAATATTTTCTCCCATTCTGTGGGTTCCCTTTTTACTCTGTTGATAGTGACCTTTAATGCCCAAAAGTTTTTAATCTTGGTAAGTCCATGCTACATATTTTTTATTGTTGTTTTGTTCTTTTTTCCCCTGCCTTCTTTTGGATTATTTGCATATTTTAATATTCTATTTATCTCCCATGGCCATAATGATATGCCTTTTTCTTTTTTTTTATGTTCTTGCTGTAGAGTTTACAATATGTATCTTTAACTTCTCACAGTCTAGCTTCAAATGTTATTTTACCATTTCATATATAAAGTAAGAATCTTGTAATAGTAGACTTCCATCTTCTGTCCTTTGTGCTGTTGTTGTCATTCGTTGTACTTCTGCATATGTTACAAACTCCGTAATATGTTCTTATTTTTTCTCCCAACAGTCAATTATCTCTTAAATTTTTTGTAAATCTGTTATATTTACCCACATATTTATCGTTTTCATTATTTTTCATGACTTCTTATAGATCTGAGTTCCAGCTGGTCTCATTTTCTTTACCTTGACATTTTCTTTTAATATTTCATGTAGCATAGCTAGCTTTTCTTATCCAAAAGTACCTTTATTTTGCCTTCATTTTTTTTTTTTTTTTGAGACAGAGTCTCACTCTTGCTCAGGCTAGAGTGCTGTGGCATCAGCCTATCTCACAGCAACCTCAAACTCCTGGGCTCAAGCGATCCTCCTGCCTCAGCCTCCCGGGTAGCTGGGACTACAGGCATGTGCCACCATGCCTGGCTAATACTTTTTTTTCTACATATTTTTAGTTGTCCAGCCAATTTCTTTCTGTTTTTAGTAGAGATGGGGTCTCGCTCTTGCTCAGGCTGGTCTCGAACTCCTGAGCTCAAATGATCCACCCACCTCGGCCTCCCAGAGTGCTAGGATTACAGGCGTGAGCCACCACGCCCAGCCCTTATTTTGCCTTCGTTTTTTAAAGATGTTTTCCTGAATTCTAGAATTCTAGAATTCTAGATTGACAGTTGAAGGTTTTTTGTTTTGTTTTGTTTTTCTTTTAGCACGTAGATTTTGTTCAACTAATTGGTCTCTGACTTGCATATTTCTGATATGACATCTTCTGTAATTATTGTATTTGCTCTCTTGTATGTCATTTGTCTTTTTTCTATGGATACTTTTAAGTATATTCTTTTTAACACTGCTTCTAGTGATTTGATTATGCTGTTCCACGTGGTGATATTCTGTTGTTTATCCTGCTTGAGGCTTGTTCTTGAATCTGAGACTTTATAGTTTCGATCAAAGGTGCAAATTTTTTACCCACTATTTATTAATTGCTTTTTCTGTGCCCCTCCTTGACTCCACTTCCTACTATTTTCTGATTATGTGTTTAGAATTGGGTTGTTTCCAGCTAAGCTGTAACTGTATCCTAAGTGAAGTAACTCAGGAATGGAAAATCAAATACTACATATTCTCACTTATAAGTGGGAGCTAAGCTTTGAGTATGCGTGGTCATACGAATGACATAATAGACATTGGAGACTCACAAGAGGGAGGGTAGGAGAGGGATGAGGGATGAAGAATTATTTATTAGGTACAGTGTACACTGTTTGGGTGATGGGTACACCAAAAGCGCAGACTTCATAACTGTATAATTCATCATGTAACAAAAATCCATTTGTATTACCTAAATCAATGGAAATAAAAATAAATAAATTCTTAAAAACCTATATGTGTAAATGTTTTATGCTTATCCAAAAAATGAAAATTTTGAGCTGGACAGCTATTAAATAAATTTACTTTTGCCACGTTGGATTCTTAGAGCTTTTCTCTCCATTTTCCATAATTGTTCAAGGAATTTAAAAGCTTAAAAAAATGACCACTAGCAATATTACCAACTAAGGGAACTCTTCTTAGGTCATACTCTTCAAACTTCTAAAATGAAGACCATAAAGTTTGAAATGTTTTGTCTAAATCCCACCTGCATCACACCCTCTTGTTGGTATCCACCTACCATTTATCTGGCTCATTAGGTCAGGTAATGAAGAAGAAATAAAAATTACAGAAACAGCTAATGATGTCTTTTCGTTTTCTACCGTTGAATCGTGTACAGGCATTCCTTGTTTCTTTGTTTTGCTTTATTGTACTTAGCAGATACTGGCGCTTTTTACAAAGGACAACCCTCTGTCAAGAAAGTCTGTTGGCACCATTATTCTAACAACATGTGCTCACTTTTGTCTCTGTCACATTTTGGTAATTCTTGCAATATTTCAAACTTTTTCATTATTATTATATCTGTTGTGGTGATCTGTGATCAGTGATCTTTGATGTTACAATTGTTTTGGGCACGTCAAATCACGCCCATATAAGACAGCAAATTTAATCAATAAATGCATATATGTTCTGACTGTTCTGCCAACCAGCCGTTCCCCCATCTCTCTCCCTCTCCTCAGGCCTCTTTATTCCCTCAGGCACAACAATATTGAAATTAGGTCAATAATTTAATAACCCTACAATGGCCTTAAGTGTTCAAGGGAAGGGAAGAATCACATCTTTCACTTCAAATCAAAAGCTAGAAATAATTAAGCCTAGTAAAGAAGTCATGTTGAAAACCAAGACAGGCTGAAAGCTAGGCCTTTTGCATGAGTTAGGCAAGTTGTGAATGCAAAGGAAAAGTTCTTGAAGGAAGTTAAAAGTGCTACTCCAGCAAACACATGAGTTATGATAAAGCAAAACAGCCTTATTGCTGATATAAAGAATGATTTTGTGGTCTGGATAGAAAATCAAACCAACCACAACATTTCCTTAAGCCAAAGCCTAATCCAGAACAAGGCCTGAACTCTCTTTAATTTTATAAAGGTTGAGAGAGGTGAGGAGGCTTCAGAAAAAAAGTGTGAGGCTAGCAGAGGTTGATTTATGAGGTTGAAGGAAAGACGCCATCTCCATAACATAAAAGTGCAAGGTAAAGCAGCAAGTACTGATGTAGAAGCTGCAACAGGTTACCCAGAAGATCTGGCTAAGGTAATAGATCCAGGCAGCTGCACTAAAGAACAGATTTTCAGTGTAGATGAAACAGCCTTATCTTGGAAGAAGATGTTATCTTTCATAGCTAGAGAGGAGAAGTTAGTGCCTGCTTTCAAATCTTCAGTGCCTGCTAACAAATCTCTTGTTAGGGGCTAATGCAGTGGTGACTTTAAGTTGAAACCAGTGCTCATTTACCATTCTGCAAATCCTAGAGTCTTTAAGAATTAAGCTAAATCCACTCTGTTTGTGCTCTATAAATGGAACAACAAAGGATAGAGGGCACCATGTCTGCGTACAGCATAGTTTACTGAATGCTTTAAGCCTATGGTGGAGATCTGCTCAGCAAAAAAGATTCCTTTTAAAATATTATTGCTTATTAGGCCGAGAGCAGTACCTCACGCTTGTAATCCTAGCACTCTGGGAGGCTGAGGCAGGAGGATCGCTTGTGCTCAGGCATTAGACACCAGCCTGAGCAAGAGCGAGAACTTGTGTCTACTAAAGTTAGAAAAATTAGCCTGGCATGGTGGCGAGTGCCTGTAGTCCCAGCTACTTGGGAGGCTGAGGGAGGAGGATCACTTGAGCCCAGGAGTTTGAGGTTGCTGTGAGCTAGGCTGGCATCATGGCACTCTACTCATGGTAACAGAGTGAGACTCTGCCTCAAGAAGAAAAATAAAATTATATATGTACATATTACTGCTTATTGACAACACACCTGGTCATTCATGATCATTCAAGAGCTTTGATGGAGGTGTACAAGGAGTTAATGTTGTCCTTAGGCCTGCTAATACAACATTCATTCTCAGCCTGTGATCAAGGAGTAATTTGGATTTCCGAGTCTTAATGATTTAAGAAATACATTTCTTAAGGCTATAGCTGCCATAGATAGTGATTCCTCTGATGGATCTGGGCAAAGTAAATTTAAAACCTGGGAAGGATTTACCATTCTGGATGCTATTAAGAACATTTATGATTCATGGGAAATCAAAATAGCAACATTAACAGGAGTTTGGAATAAGTTGATTCCAACCCTCATGAATGACTTTGGGGGGTTGAAGACTTTTGTGGAGGAAGTAACTGCAGATATGGTAGAAATAGCAAGAAAACTTGAATTAGAAGTGAAGCCTAAAGCTTTGACTGAGTTGCTGCAATCTCAGGATAAGATTTGAATGGATGAGGAGTTGCTTCTTATGGATGAGCAAAGAAAGTGGTTCTTGAGAAGGAATCTACTCCTACTGAAGATGCTGTGAACATTGTTGAAATGACAAAGAATGTAGAATATTCTATAAACTTAGTTGATAAAACAGTGGCAGGGATTGAGAGAATTGACTCCACTTGTGAAAGTAGTTCAACTATGGGTAAAATGCTATCAAACAGCATCACGTGCCACAGAGAAATCTTTTGTGAAAGGAAGAGTCAATCAACATGGCAAACTTTATTGTCACCTTATTTTAGGAGATTGCCACAGCCACTCCAACCTTCAGCAGCCATCAGTGTGGGGAGGCAAGACCCTCCACCAGCAAAAAGAAAACAACTCACTGAAAGCTCAGATGATCATTAGCATTTTTTAGAAATGAAATAACTTTTACATAAAGTACATAAAATTTTTTCAGAGATATTGCTATTGTATATTAGACTATAATATAGTATAGACATAACTTTTTATGTACTGGTAAACTAAAAAACTTGCATTTTATTGTAACATTTCCTTTATTGTGGTTGTCTGGAACTGAGCCAGCAATGTCTATGAGGCATACTTGTACTCACCAATAAAGTAACAGGTAGTTAATTTTCTACTTTCATTTTTGTTTTATTGTTTTCCACATCTTTTGTCATTCCTTTCTGTCCTTCTGCTCTCTAGAAAGAATATGAAAGAAGTATTTCTTTTTATTTGTAATACAAAGAATGAACTTAGTTTGACTGTCATTAGTGCTTTTAAGTCTTAAAAGATCTTTATATATTTTTTATTTGAGATCCCTAAATGATAAGGGAAAACAGATGATATCTCCTCATTGGCAGTGTTCCATACACAGAAAAGAAGACATCTGAGATTCTGTTCTAGTTGAACTCCATTTAACAAATGATTCTGTCATTTCTTTTTCCCATAGGGAGAAGAAAATTGAGGGACTGAATTTTATTAGATGCTTAGCTGCTTTTCATTCTGAGATATTGAACACAAAGTTGCATGAAACAACTATTGCAGTAGTTCAAGAGGTAAATGTGTTTTTCAGATGAGACAGGATTGTTTGAATAACAAAGAATAAATATGCCACATTTATTTGACCTTTAAATTTTTCTGTGCTATATGACATAAGTAGGCTTATATTTAGTTAAAGTAGCCCATGTCTTAATTTACAACGTTTAAAAAAATGTATTAGATGTTGATTTTTAGAACAAAAGATAATGTTAAAATATATTACTTTAATAGTAAAATGCATTTCAAAGTAATTGTTACTTATTTTCTTTCAGAATATCAGCAAAACCTAATTTTTGGAAATTTTTTTTTTAGGTGAAAAATTTACGTTCTGGAGTTTCTCGGGCTGCTGTCGTCTGTTTAAGTGATCTTTTCACTTACCTGAAAAAGAACATGGATCAAGAACTAGATACTGTAGTAAAAGTTTTGTTGCACAAGGCTGGAGAATCAAATACCTTTATAAGAGAAGATGTTGACAAAGCATTGAGAGCTATGGTTAATAATGTAACTCCTACACGTGCAGTTGTTTGCCTTATCAGTGGAGGACAAAGGTATTGTTCAAAATAATCTTGAAATGACTTTAAACTAAAAATGGACTGTTGCACTCTAGGGTATAGAAACAAACAAATTTCAATATTATTTCAGCCAAAAAATAAATAATTCCTATGTAATAAACATATTACATGCTGAGCATAAAAAGAATAATAATAGTTTTATTTTAATAATGATACATTCATAGATCTAGAGCTAAATAATGTCAGTGATTATGAGTTTTGTTTTGTTTTTAACTTGTTGGGGAGGGATAACTAATACAAATAATTTGTCATTTTAGCCTCCCAGGATGATATTGAGCTATTTAATCATTTAAGATAGATCTTTGGAAAATAGTTCATACAACGGTTTTAATTGATCATATGTCCTTGTAGCCATTTACACATTGCGGTAAGACGGTGTACAGCCCAACACTTATCAGATATAGTGGAATTTATGGAACCAGAGCGCATTTTATCTGGAGCAAAGGATATGGCTGAACGTATATTACCAGCTGCTGCTAAGTTTGCTCAAGACAGCTCACAAGAAACCAGGTGAATAGCTGCTAATAATATTTGCTAAATCGGTTAGTGTAAGGGCTTAAAAGTAGGAAAAGAAACAAAAGTTAAAAAATAATGAACATTTTTCTAAATGGAGAAGTGGGGTCCCCAGGGATTAGTGCTGGGGGATAGTCTTATTTAACCAATTTGTAAATGATCTTGAGGGAGTGCACAGTGAATTCTCCAAATTTACAGATGACACTACATACTTCTGGGTAGTGAGATGCCAAGTCACAGGGATGAACTTCACGAAAACGGCACAAGACTGTATGAGTGGGCAGAAAAGTGGCAGAAGAACTTCATTATGGGAAAATGTAAGGTAATGCATTTAGGGGATGATGATATATTTTCCAAGCAATCAAGTAAAATCAAGGAAGTAGGTACCTGTGAAAAATACTAGAATAATGCATGACAGTGTATTATGCCCTGAAACATGAGATACCTGCACTTGGAAACCTCCATGAATTTGTGATGGTTATACTTGAAGAACAATTTTATGAACATTAAGAGCATTCAGACAAATAAGACAAAATAATTAAGATGTGGATAGTACAATAGCAGTAGTGGTGACAAAAATTTTGGATGTAGTCAGAAGCCTAGGTTAAATTCCTAGGCCCATCATTATTTGCCCTTAAGCAAGTAACTTAGCTTCTGTTAGTCTCTGTTTCCTTGTCTATAAAATCAGGAAGTTTGGACTAGGTAGCCAGTAATGTCCCATATAAAATGTAAAATTTTATGGCAATAATGTATGATGATAAATAAAAGTGGGAGAGAGGATCCTGAAGTTATAAAGATTAAAGTAAAGAAGGATATAAAATTTTTAATATTTTAAGACAAAGATGCTCATTAGTTTAGGTAACTGGACTTAATCTTGTGGAACTCATTACACCTAAAGCTAATAAAGAAAGTAAATGTAGCCCGGCGCGGTGGCTCACGCCTGTAATCCTAGCACTCTGGGAGGCCGAGGCGGGTGGATTGTTTGAGCTCAGGAGTTCGAGACCAGCCTGAGCAAGAGCGAGACCCTGTCTCTACCAAAAATAGAAAGAAATTAATTGGACAGCTAAA
>CAUYSK010115782.1:0-25417 GCA_963575035.1 Avahi laniger
ATTTATCAATTCCAGGAGTCTCTTGGTTGAATCCTTGGGGTTTTCTAGATATCAATTCATCGGCAAAGAGTGAGAGTTTGATCTCTTCTGCCTCCATTTGGATGCCCTTAATTCCCCTCTCTTGTCTAATTGCTCTAGCAAAGACTTCCAGAATTATGTTGAATAGAAGTGGAGATAGTGGGCAACCTTATCTGGTTACAGTTCTAAGTGAGAATGCTTTCAATTTTTCCCCATTCAGTATGATGTTGGCTGTGGGTTTGTCATATATGGCTTGTATAATTTTTAGGTAATTCCTGTCTATGCCTATTTTGTTAAGTGTTCATATCATAAAAGGGTGTTGAATTTTGTCAAATGTTTTTTCTGCATCTATTGAGAGGATCATATGATCTTTGTTTATGCTTCTATTTATGTCGTGAATTACATTTATAGATGTGCATATGTTAAACCATCCCTGCATCTCTGGGATGAAGCCCACAAAAACCTTTATGCACATAAACTGGAAAGTGTGGAGGAAATGGACAAATTTTTAGAAACACACAGCTTCCCTAGGCTCAACCAGGAAAAAATAGAATTCCTGAACAGACCAATATCAAGTACTGAAATTGGAACAGCAATAAAAACCTTCCTAAAAAGAAAAGTCCTGGACCAGATGGTTTCACACCTGAATTTTACCACACCTACAAAGAAGAAATGGTGCCTATCCTGCAGAAATTTTTCCACAATATCGAGAAGGATGCAATCCTCCCCAGCACATTTTGTGAAGCCAACATAACCCTGATACCAAAACCAGGAAAGGACACAACAAAAAAAGAAAACTACAGATCAACAATATCCCTTATGAATATAGATGCAAAAATTTTCAACAAAATCCTAGAACCCAAATTCAGTTTTTCACTATTCATTTTTTTTTGCATTGAAAAGAACTTACATTTATTAAAACATACTATAAAGAGTACAATTAAAGAGACACACAGTGGAATGAAGCAATTGCAAAACATAGAAGCAACAAAGACCTTGTATCCAAAATGTTTTTTTTTTAATTCACAGACCAGCTTTAAAAAAAAGACAACCCAATAGAAAAATGGCTAAAAAATTGACTGAGCACTTTACAAACAAGGAAATTCAAAGTGGTAATAAACACAGGAATAGGCCTAGTGCATCATTAATAATCAGGGAATTAAAACTAAAACTAAATCACTAAATATGTAGGAGTGGAATTTTTGGTCATAGTGTATGTTTATCTTCTATTTCAGTAAATAATCTTAAATCATCTTTAAAAGTGGTTGTAACAATTTATCCTCCTACCAACAGTACATGAGATTTCATTTTTTTCTGAATCCTGAACAATTTCACTCTTCTTAATTCTTAACTTTCCTGTGATATCCTTAATTAGAGGTCAGGGAACGGGCTCTAAGATTTTAAGTAATGTGCATTGAGATGCACTGCTAACTAACAATTGAGCCAGGTCCCCAAACAAGCATTCTTAGCTCACATATTTTGGAGTTGAGAGGCACCATAGAGACCCCTTACTCCAAAATGGTGTTACTTGGTCAAGAAACTGTCACTTACATGCAATTACTGTCGCATCGTCTGCCCCATTGTGTGGTGCAATCCCTGAGTTCACACAATAATGTTCAAAAATTCAAATATGATATTGCCTTTTGAAGAATGTTGAGACCAATGAGAACTTCTTTAAAAGGATTTCCTTGTTTTTATTATATTTCAAGATGTGACTTCACCACCCACGGTGTGGATGCCCCTCCACCGTCTGAGACCCTGAGTGGCTTCCTGCCGCCTTCAGGCTTACAGTCCTTCACACATTTCCTATGGTCTCCTTCTCTGGGGTTTATGACTAACTGATCAAGTCAGGAAGCTTCTGAGAGTGAAAGAGCATGGGGAAAATATTAAAATAGGTGGAACACCAGGTCACAAGGCAGAACCTGGGCTACCCCACTCTAACCCAGATGTAGATTTTCCTCTTGGAAAGCCTTGAAGACCCCAAAAAATGTAAAATAAAGCCCCCTCCCCAAAAAACCCACATTGCTTTAAATGTACAAAAGGTACACTAAAAAGATCAGAATAAACATGTTAAATGTTAAACAAACTTTTACACATTTTAAGCTATAACTCAATTCTACTGATAGTACTTAGAAAATAGTTTCGACCTCTTTACTCTGGTCCACATGCCCTAAAGAAATGACCACTGATACCTCACCGTCACCCTAATTTACAAGGCTCTTCCTGAGCTGACTTTTGTTTACTGACTGCTACAAGCAGTATGCTGTAAGAATGTTACATTTGCTGTTCATTCTGTAGGAACATCCTTTCCCCAATCTTCACATTGCTTGTCTTTGGTCATCTTTCACTGTCTGTGTTAAAGCTTTCCTTAAAGCTCTTAAGGTATTACCTGAAACCGTGGTTCCCCTTTGTTACTTGTTTATTGCGCTTCTTCCACAGCTGGACTATAAATCGCAGGAGACACAATCTCCTTTGTTTACTACAATATCCACCAAGCTGAGAACACTGCACAGGACTCTCTGTGAATAAAGATTTTGTGTGTGAATCAATGAGAAATCGCCAACTGAGTGAAGGAACGATTAGGATCGTCAGTGATCAGATGAAGGAAGTTGTGATCTTTTTTTTACTACAGTTCACCATTGTTTTCAGTCGTGTCTACAATTCATGATTATTTTTTACATGAGATTGCTCAGTTTTAAGATTATCATGAAAATGCCCAATTCCTTCAAATGTCTTGTTGAATTACTATATTTGGTAATTCAAATTGCTTGAATCAATTGTCCTGCAGTTGTACCACATTTTAAATAAATGGAGCCAACTCTGAGTGAAGGATCTTCTCTAGGGCCCAGGTCCTCTGCAATAGTAATTAAACTCCCTTAAACCAAGCACCAATTGCCAAATGCCCACTCATTCTCATGCCATGGGGATCTAGCTTTGGAATTGCTCTTCACCAAGAAGAAATAGCCAGGAGAGAAGAAGCTGCTAATCCACTCCACCAAAAATTTGTTGATTTAGTTATATAATTTTAATTTAATAATGCATATACAGACATTTCAAAATGATTCATTTTTCTTTTGTGATTTTTATTAACCCCATACATCTGTTCTTAGGCCTCCAGGTCAAACTCAACACCATGGATGAAGACAACAGGACTCTGTCCAGTGACTTCACCCTCACAGGGCTCTTCACTCACAGCAAAGCCTCAGGATTCCTTTTTGGTGCCATCTGTGCCATCTTCTTCATGGCCATGATAGCTAATGGGGTCACAATCTTCCTGGTCCATGCAGACCCTCACCTCCACACCCCCATGTACTTCCTCCTCAGCCACCTCTCCTTCATCGACATGATGTACATCTCCACCATCGTGCCCAAGATGCTGGCTGATTATTTTGTGGGCAAGGGGACTATCTCCTTCATCGCCTGTACAGCCCAGTACTTTCTCTACATGGGCTTTGTGGGGGCTGAATTCTTCCTGCTGGGGCTCATGGCCTACGACCGCTACGTGGCCATCTGCCACCCCCTCCTCTATCCCGTCCTCATGAGCCGGCGAGTCTGCTGGATGATCTTGGCCAGCTCCTGGCTTGGTGGTGCTTTGGACAGTTTCCTCCTCACACCCATCACCATGAGTCTCCCATTCTGCACCTCTCACAAGATCAATCACTTTTTCTGTGAGGCACCCACCATGCTGAGGCTGGCCTGTGGGGACAAGGCCACCTACGAAATGGTGATGTATGTTTGTTGCGTCATGATGCTGCTGATCCCCTTCTCTGTGGTGATTGCGTCCTACACCCGGATTCTCATCACAGTGCAGCAGATGAAGTCGGCAGAAGGGAGGAAGAAGGCCTTCACCACCTGCTCATCACACGTGATCGTGGTGACTCTGTTCTATGGGGCTGCCTTGTACACGTACATGCTTCCCAGATCCTACCACACCCCGATCAAAGACAAGGTCTTCTCTGCCTTTTATACCATCCTCACCCCCCTGTTAAACCCTCTCATCTACAGTCTGAGGAACAGGGATGTGATAGGGGCCTGGAGGAGGGTTAAGGCAAGATGCTGAGGGGCCTGTAATGTGACAGGCTAAGACCTCTACATCTGTTCAGGGTATATGGGACTCCTTCCTAGATAATGCAGATAATTCTGGCAGCAACTGACAATGCCACACAAAAATGCAAAGCTACTGTAACATTCACATACAAATAGTGCCAGAGTTCCATAAATGGCACTTGTGTATATTCTTTCTTTGTTTCCACTGATTTCAATTCATGTCATACCACTTCTCTGATTGTAATTCATGTATATGAATGTCCACAAATCTCTGGTTAATATTACATACTATGTCCATCTTCAATGGCCTCATAAGATCTGGTGATTTTGACTATATTCTTTAAACTATCCATAGATAGAATTTATGGAAGGTCTAGGAATGTCAAATTTCAAAGACTTTGAAGGAGAATAAATTTTCATAAACTTTAAAAGGGGTATATATGTAGATTCACACAAGGATTTAGAAAATCCTGACATCTCTTCTTTGAGTAACAACTGAAAACATTTCTCTTTATCTAAATGTGGAGCTGCAAAAAAAATGAATCATGTATTTTGTAGAAAAGCCAAGACTAAACCTCTATAGGGGAAGGATTCTACAATGTTATTCTTTTATATGGCAAATAATTGTGGCATTGACAGAGACAGTGAAAGATAGTTGAGAAAGAAGTGCCCCCATTATCTAGCAATTTCTGTAATCAGTTTTCAGCCTCCTCTCCAATTCTTTAGGATTATTAGGCTTCTTGAATCTCCCTGTAGATGTTAGTGTTTGTGGGGCTATTTCTACTAATCTTTTTCTTCCAAAGAAATTGCAGACAGTGCATTTTTCCTTCTTTTCAGCACTGGCTTTTGCATTGGATAAATTAGAATGAAATAACCAGACTTTCAATTGAAAGTTAGAGCTGGAAAACTCTTTGTTAATGACGTAGTATCATCCTTTTTAGGAAGCTGAGATCTGGAGAAAAATGGCCTAAATCATAGACTCAACAGTAAAATCCAGGACCACATCCCAGAAACTTTGGGTCACCTCTGCATACTGCTAACCCAGGCTTTGTGCTCTTAACAGTTTCACAAAACCACAGCTGGATTCAGTGATGTTCTGCTGTTCACAGATGTGAATGGGTGAATGAAACATAGCCAAACCTCCTATTGCACTGAAAAAACTTCTTTGTGTTAGACAAAATCTTTAGCCAAATAGAACAGCCTGTGTTAGTGGGCTCCAGCCTGGGCCCCAGAGCAAGACCTTGTCTCTAAAATAATAACAAATACAACAACCACCATGAAAGCTGTAAGTTGGGCTGACAAGTTAATTGAGAAAGTAGATCTGGTCCTATCTAATCGAGCAGGGTTATCATTTGTAGACCAGGGGCAGCTTTCCTGAGGCTGTCTAACAGGAGATTCTCCTCTTCTTTAATCTTGTCAGACTGCCTTGGAAAATACCATGTGCCATATGATATGACCAAGCATTTCCAACCAAGAAGATGTTGAGGTACAAAGGACACAATAAATCAGAAAATAAGGAGGGCAATGATCCCTGAGAACAGAACGTCAATTTCAGCACCACATAAAGACCATATGAACTTCTGTCAATCATGTGATGTATCTGAGGCTCAATTTCCTCTTCAGTAAAATTTGAGTTAATACAAATTTTTTCCTTGTAAGATTTTAATGACAAAGTAAAATGATAAATGTAATAAAATGTTATAAATACTGGTCATTATTTTAGTTATTCTTAACTGATGTGATTGCCTTTTATATTCATTTTAAATAAAATACCTAGGAATATACTTAACCAAGGAGGTGAAAGATCTCTACAAGGAGAACTATGAAACATTGAGGAAAGAATTTATAGATGATACAAACAAGTCAAGAAAAATATCCAGCTCATGGATCAGTAGAATCAACATTGTTAAAATGTCCGTGCTACCCAAAGCAATTTACAGATTCAGTGCAATCCCCATCAAAATACCAATGTCATATTTCACAGATCTAGAAAAAATAATTCTATGCTTTGTGTGGAACCAGAAAAGACCCTGAATAGCCAAAGAAACCTTAAGCAAAAGGAAAAAAATCTGGAGGTATCACATTACCAGACTTTAAACTACACTACAAGACTATAGTAACCAAAACAGTAGGGTATTGGCACAAAAATAGAGACGTAGACCAATGGAACAGAACAGAAAACCCAGATATAAAACCATCCACATACAGCCAACTGATCTTTGACAAAGCAGACAACAATATACACTGGGGAAAATAATCCCTGTTCAATAAATGGTGCTGGGAAAATTAGATAGCCACATGTAGAAGACTGAAACAGGATCCACACCTCTCACCTCTCACCTCTCACAAAAATCACCTCGTGGTAGATAACAGACTTAAACCTAAAGCATGAAACTATAAGAATTCTAGAAGAAAATGTAGGAAAAAATCTTCTAGATAACAGCCTAGGCAAAGAATTTGTGAAGACCCCAATGACAATCACAGCAACAACAAAAATTAATACATGGGACCTGATCAAATTAAAAATCTTTTGCACAGCCAAGGAAACAATCAACAGAGCAAATAGACAACCTACAGAATGGGAGAAAATATTTGCAAGCTATATATCAGATAAAGGGCTAATAACCAGAATCTACAAAGAACTCAAGCAAATCAGCAATAAATAAATAAATAAATAAAATAAACAACTGCATTAAAAAGTGAAAAAAGACATGAACAGAAGAAACTTTTCAAAAGAAGACTAGTGGCCAATAAACATAAGAAAAAAAGCTAAATGTCTCTAATTATTGAGGAAATGCAAATCAAAATTACAATGAGGTATCAACTAACACCACTGAGAATGGCTTTTATGAAAAAGTCCCAATGCAACAGATGCTGGTGTGGATGTGGTAAGAAAATAAGACTTATTATACACTGTTGGTGGTACGGCAAACTGGTACAACCTCTATGGAAAATAGTATGGAGATTCCTCAAAGAACTAAAACTCGACCTACAATTTGATCATGCAATGCCACTACTGGGTATTTACCCAAAGGAAAAAGAGCAATTTTGTCAAAAAGACACTTGTACCCGAATGTTTACTACAACACAATTCACAATCACAAAGATATGGAATGAATCCAAGTACCCATCAGTTCATGAGTGGATTAATAAAATGTGGTATTACATATACCATGGAGTAGTACTCATCTTTAAAAGAATAAATTAATACTTTTTGTAACAATCTGGATGGAACTGGAGACCATTCTCCTAAGTGAAGTATTACAATAATGGAAAAACAAACACCACATGTATTCACTATTAAATTGGAATTCATGGATCAACACTCACGTGCACATAGGGAAGTAAAACTCAATGGAAATCAAGCACGTAGTGGGGGGATAGGGTTTGGGTAAAAGTCACACTTGACGGGTACAATGAAGATTTTCTGGGTGATGGGCACACTTATAACTTTGACTCAAACTGTACAAAAGCAATTCACGTAACCAAAACATTTGTATCCCTGTAATATTCTGAAATAAAATTTCCCCTTTTTCTCTTTTTCTATCATGCACACATGTAAGTAGGCAATCGTGTTAAGTATACTAAGATACAGATGACTGATAAAGGATAAAAATATCACAAATACAGTGGTTGAAAGTAGATTTAATAGGAAATTAGAAAAAATAGATAATGCATTCTTTAAAAATAGTAATTAACAATGAGCTAGCATTACATACCTTTTAAAATGGCTACAATCAAAAATACTGACAATACCAAATGCTAGGGAAATACAGGAACTCTCATTCATTATTGGTGCAAATACAAAATGGGACGGCCAATTTGGAATATGGTTTGGCAATTTCTTACAAAATTAAATATGGTCTTTGCACTTGAATATATAAACTGTCACACGCACACAATGCAATATTATTCTGTGATAAAAATTGAAATGACTTGCACAATTTGTGTTCATGGACACATTAGTAATGTCTGAAAGAACGATTTATTTGTCTTTCAGCTATATGATTAACTCACTCTGCCATTTAGATGACTCTGTTGCCTTGGCCTGAGTTTCTCCATAAAAAATGGGAAATTCTGCCCCAGATGTAGTTGTTGTTTCCCTCTGAACAAAATTGGCAGCATTTAAATGGTGCACAGCCCTTTCAGCAACTTGAGGAGAAGATGAGCAACGTTTGTAAAGGTTTTGGTAACTATTCTGAGATTCATAATGTCACAAAGACATGTGACTCCACTATTAAGCTTTAAAAAATATGTAGCCATTGCGTAGCACCTAGAATGATTTGGGGCATGAATTTATGTTCCTGAGAAATCAATGGTTTCACATGAGAAATGCAAGACCGCCCATGGGAAGGAGTGCGGATGGACCGGGGACGGGGAGCCACAGGGAGCGGCTGTCTTCCAGAACCCTCCCTGGGGCCGACGAGCACCGGGCACTCTGTAACGATGCTCAAAGGAAACGTGGAGAACTGTTCATGCAGGAGGAGAATTCAAAACAGTGAGTGGTCCTGAAGGAGATCCTGTCAGCTGTGGGTTTTCCGTGCCTGCCGGTTTCAGACACTGCTGCTGGTTTTCTGGATGCTGGGCAGAGGACTTTTCTTAGGCTCTGTGCAAAGCGTGATGTAATTCCATTAACCAGACGGACCTAGGGTGTTCCTGGAGGCGACTTCCAGGGTGTGAGGTGCCAGGTACAAATGCCATGTATTTTTGATTACTGATCTTATTGAATATGATAATTGTAGAGATGAGAAAACAGAGTTCGAGAGCAATGCCCTGGCTTAGAAAAAGTTACCCTGTGAACGGCAGCACTGGCATGGAATTCAGGTCTTCTGCTTCCAGACACGTTTCTTTACTGACACCCGTTCTTTGCTGATAAGCAACATCAATAACTGTTGAAAACAGTGAAATAGTAATGTGGTTTTTGAGACTCAGGAACACCACATGAAAATCACACCGTATTGTAAATCTTTCAATTTTTTGTATATTATGATGTTTTGGCACCTTAAAAAGTCTTTCTGGCTGGGGAAAGACTATCCTAGTTCTGAGGCTAGCCAGTTCTTAAAAATAACAAAGCACCCAGCCTGGAGCCTGTCTTTGACACACAAACTGCGCAATTCAGAGCCGCACCTCCTCCTCTGGCCTGCACACCCGACGACAACGCTCCTCTGCCCTAATCCTGCCAGCCCTCGTGTCCACACCCGGGGACCATCACTAAGCCACAGCCTGCCAAAATTATTCAAACTAATAAATAAAATAAATGAATACACTTTGTTTTTTCCTGATCCTCTCCTGTCTCTCCTCTTGTGGCTGCACCTGATTGACCATCTCAGAAAAAAAATATAACATACAAGCTGCAAAAAATGATTGCCAAGAGATGGAAACCAGCAATCATTGCTGATAGAAAACCTTAGATGATGCCCAGCTATAGAAGGTTAATTCCTCAGGATGATGAAATACATCTGTCTGAAACTAAGAAAAAATCTAGGTATAATGATGAAGTAATGTATACATTAGTATTAAAGTAAAAAAAAAAAAAGAAGGCTCATTTCCACCCATGTTGATTGACACAATTTTTGGAAATTCTAGACAATATAATATAAATTTTAAAATCTCAAAGCATGAGAATAAAGGAGATAAAATACTTATGCATTTGATGACTGTGTAAAGCAAACACAGTGTTCCTCTCCAAAAGTATTCACTGATTAGAGGTTCTAGGTTTACAAGATTAAAAAGAAATTAGTAGTTAAAAGCCAGCAGCTTTCCAGTTTGCCGGAAACAAGCACCGACAAACACAGGAAGTATAAAGCAACAACAAATAACATTTTTCTCCTCTTTGATTACTGGCCTTCTGCAGGAATACAAGTTTTAATTCCCAAAAAGGGTGGGGGTTTTAAAGAGACAAAGCGTAAAAACATTTTATCCTTTTTCAGACCTTTACCTCTGTTACATTTATACATATATAAATATGTATGGCATTTACAAATTAAAACAAATAAAATGTGTGGGAATAAATTTAATGATAACTGTACAGAAATAAATAAATTGGGAAATACACAGAGTGGCCTCCTGCACACATACATGTGTGCCCACAAAGCAAACACCATGTTAACTCTCAGCAAAGGAAGTCGACTGAATAGCTAAGTGAATCAAAGGCCTAGTCAGTCATTTGTAAGGACACCAGCACTCTTTAAATAAACGCAAAAGCTAATGCTATTCCAGTATGAATGATAATGTGTCCTTGCTAATGTTGTTTTTGAAACATAATAATGTTTTTCTAGGGTTGTTTTTTATTCCTAAGTAAATGGGTAAAATTTATGAAATAGTTTTGAAAAAGAAGATGAAAGACCATTTTCTTTAATACACATAAAACCAAATAATGTCAACATAATTTAAATAGTGAGATAGTTTTAAGAATTAGAAGGATCAATAAAATACACCAGATAGAGCCCTTGATAAATGTAAACATTTAATATACAAAAATGATTGGTATTGAAACTCATTAGATAAAAAATTTGTCGGTAATTGGTGCTAGGATAATTGCATCATTATTCAGAGATGATGCAGTAATCATAATCACACCCCAAAATTCCAAATTGTTTAAAGAGTTAAACAAAAAGGAAAAAAACACAAATGAAAACTAATAAAAGTAAATATATCTTTTCATGTTTGAAGATACTAGAAAATTTTCTAACTGTAGTATCAGTGGAAGCAGTTGATGTGTTTTATTCCAAACTTTAAAAAAATTCTTGTATAACAAAAAGTCATGAACAAAAATAAAATAGAAAAAAAGCAAGAAAATATAAACACTGCTTGGACATGTATGGCATACAGCTATTCATATTTTAATGCAAAGGGAAAGATTCAATAAGAAAAAAGTTACAAATAAATAAGAGCAAATACAACGGACAATTTTTTAAAAAAGAATAAATACCAACACATTAAAAAAATTTCAACCTCACTAGGAAAAAAACACCCCCAAACATTAAACGTAGTCATTTTAGGAAAGGATCCCCAAAGATGTGAGTGGGTGTGGGTGTGGATGTGTGCAGGTGTTATTTATAGTAACAGATAAGTAAATAAACTGATAATATAAAAAGTAAATTCATAATATTTTAGAGCTGTAACTTAAAAATGAAATCAAAACTTTAAAAATATTCACACAAATAATAATAATTCTGAGTGAGAAAAATTCAGGAAGGAAATATTCCAAATCCATACCCAAAATTAAGAATAAAGATATTCATCGTCACATGATTTATTAATCCCACAGATTAAAACAATATGTGTGTCAAAACAGAGCATTATTTAAATACTATTGAGCATATCTCTAAGGTAGAATACTCTGCAAATATTGCACGTTACATTTCACATCAGGGACACTTCTCATGATGTATTTTGTGAACAGTGCAGATTGTCAAATTATATGTGAACACACAGACACATGTACACACATTTATGTTTTGATTTTTTTTGGAGGAGAGGGGAGATGAATACAGGTAATTCTGTGTAGGGGTGACAAATAGTGCTAGGGAGGACAAATGGATGGGGAAACAGATTGACTTGTAAATGATTCTCTTTTCAAAGTAAATTAATCTGAGAGACAGGTGTTATCTGTAACTGATTCTGGCCAGGTCCGGTTGCATTCTTGATTTTCTTTTCTGCAAAACAGTGAGATAACAGGGAGAGGAAGGGAAGCCAATTTCCCCTTTGACCTTTTGATCGGGTCAGTCTGGTTTACACAGGTGGAAAGAAAACTCCTTCCCCTTCTTCTTCATCTCAAATGGCCTTTAATTCAAAATATTCTATTTTTTTTTAATTTCAGCATATTACGGGGGTGCAAATGTTTAGGTTACGTATATTGCCCTTGCCCCCACCCGAGTCAGAGCTTCAAGTGTGTCCATCCCCCAGATGGTGTGCACTGCACCGATTAGGTGTGAATATACCCATCCCCTCCTCCCCCTCCCCCTGCCCGACACCTGATGAATGTTATTCCTATATGTGCACTTAGGTATTGGTCAGTTAATATCAATTTGATGGTGAGTATATGTGGTGCTTTTTTTTACATTCATGGGATACTTCACTTAGTAGAATGGGCTCCAGCTCTATCCAGGATAATACAAGAGGTGCTAGATCACCATTGTTTTTTGTGGCTGAATAGTATTCCGTGGTATACATATACCACATTTTATTAATCCACTCATGTATTGATGGACACTTGTGTTGTTTCCACATCTTTGCAATTGTGAATTGTGCTGCTATAAACATTCAAGTGCAGATGTCTTTTTTATAGAATGTGTTCTGTTCTTTTGGGTAGATGCCCAGTAATCGGATTGCTGGATCAAATGGTAGTTCAACTTGTATATCTTTGAGGTATCTCCATATTGCTTTCCACAGAGGTTGTACTAAAATATTCTTTATACCAAAGAATCATATTTTCGGGTGAAATTTCCTGAGCTCCTTCAACGCAAAGCTGTACACACAATGAAAATGCAATTTTGTAAGGATAGCTATCTGCAGCATGTGTTTAGATGGCTGTCTCTGGTATCGTGGGGGAGTAAATTTTTAAGCTTTTTCATATTTTTCCCCAATAGATATGCATTGCCTTAACACTCAGGCTAAATATATAATAATTATTAAGCTACCAATAAACAGAATAGATGTTAGGTTATGAAAATATCACAGAAATTGAGTTACTTTTCACCTTTTTTATGGCTTTTCACTTTCGTGCTCACACTCCTCTGTGAGGAGTAGCTGCTGCAGGACGTTTCTGATGGAGCACTCGGGAAACCAGCGTCTTGCACGCTGAGACCCAGCAGCGGAAGCATTTTCCCAACCCCCTGAGACTGTAAGGCTCGCCTCATCCACCGCGGCAACGTGCTTCTCATTAGCTGCGACAAGTCTTTCTCAGTGAAGTCTCCGGAGACCCAAAAGGAGCAGACCTGCCCTTTCCGGGAGCGCGTCCCCCCAGGGCCTTCCCAGAACCCCGTTTAAACTCCGGCCCCTTCTCACCTGGGCGCTCCCTCTCACGCGGGGCCCAGGGCGGCTCTCGGTACCGGTCTGCGACCTACTTCCTGCCTTTCGGTTCTCCACGACTATTATTGCTCTTTGGTTGTTAAATATTTCCCTGTAAAGACAAGAGGCAGGCCTTTCACACATTTCTAGAAGGCTGGAGAATTTGTGTGATTTTTTTGCTGGCAATGAAAAATGTTTCAAGGATTTCGGGGTGACATTTTTTGTTTTGGTGATATTTCCTTCTGCAGAGTTATATTACAAAAATAGCTCTTAATAATTTGTTGCAAGTGTCTCTTTGCCCTAACCCCTCGTCAGCTGCTAAGGATACCTCTAGTCTATAATTCAGGCATGCTAAGTTCTTAAGTTCACATTAAAAATCTGTGTGTACTGGATCTTCAGGGGTGATATGCAAACCACACCTGGACGTACAGGTGGCCCAGGTTTTTTGAATACTTTCCTGTGCTGGATACCGACAGCTATGAATTGCTTTGTGTGTTTTTCTCTCAGTATGAACCGGGTGAAAAACTAAGTCCACTAAATGCCATCGTTTTCCCTTCTAGCAACAGATCACCTTTGACCTGTGAAAAGTCTCTGTTCATTCTCCAGCCCTTGTTTAGTTACGTAAAGTTCTCACAGTTTGCTGGGAAGTTCTTGTTTCACTACATCATGGGCAACTTTCTCCGTCTTTGAACTGTTCCCTCTACTCTGAATGGCCACCCGGAGAGGATTCACCTCTAAGTAAGTGACGGATGATGTTCCTTTATTGGAATGTGGTTTAGGATAAAGTTGGATATTGGATGATTTCTGATGAAAATGATGTGGCTTTTATTTCTCGATGCTTCCTAGGGACGTGTGCAGCATGCTACTTTTAATAGCTGGCATTCAGAATGCACAGATGAGAAAAGTCAGGAGGAATCCGAGGTCATATGGCAAAAGGAATAAATTATTTTAAAGCTTTTTAAAAATTAAGTCATTGGATTTAATACTTTAAGGTTTTGTCTCAAAAAATGTACAATCCTTGACTAAACTTAGGCAACATAATGGGTCATCTAGGAGCTTCTGCCACACTTAGACCAACGCTGTATTTGTTCCACTCTGCCAGTCCCTTGATGAAGCCAGGCCTTGTGAAATTATGCAGGAATTTCACAGATGACAGGCCGAACACTACGAAGCACTAACCTGCCTCCTGCTTGTCGTAGCACTTTAAATACCTGGTGCCTGAAGAAGTGACTGAGTTTCCACAACTTTTCTTGGTGGTCTGACTGCATTGACATTCTCTACATGATAAAAACAAGACTTATGTAAGCCGGGTCTAAGGAAATCAAGGCAGGGTGGGCTGCACCTCCTGGTCTTGAATCTCGGGTGCTGGTTCAGGGGGGAGCGGCTGTCCCATACCCCCACCTCAGATGCGTGTGTATTGAGAGGCAGCGCATTCAGCCATCTGTCTGAATCATCTAGCCTAAGTGTTGCAAATCTCAGGTTATAAGGGTGCTATTAAGCACAACAGTGCAAAGAATCTTCTTTTCTTTAAAATATCTGTTTCTGTGTCTGTGTGTAATTTTAGCAAAATCTTTACTCCCGTGGTATTTTTAAAAAATAACTTAGGTGAACCTTAGTCTTATGAAATAGTATTTGAAAGGCACAGAAGGGCTAAATGAAAAACTTGTGCTTGGCCTTATTTTCAAGTGCAGACTGCGAACTGGCTTCCCGCTGCTCTGCATGGTGCTCTGTCCTTGGGTTCTGGCCTTCATTTTGCACACCAAGGACACTGAGCACTGAAGAATGGCATATTTTTGCATTAAAGACACCGAGCTGACATAGGTGGACGTCCGCAGGCCCTCTAACTTTAAGCACAGACGTTTTGCCTTCTTGTCAAAGGTACAAACATTTTGCAAATCATTTTTCCATAATGATTTCAAAGGATGTGCAGACATCTGGATTTCTTGAATCTGCTCTCCAATAATTTGCAAGCATTATTTTAGTGTCCACCACGCCAATGCATAGAATAAACTCCTATCAGAAGCAGAAGGTCTCTCTAATTGTGGGGCTTATTCTGGTTTCTGTTGTCTTTACGGGTCCGGGCAGGAGGGGCATGTGATTGACAAACAGATGTGGTTCTAAGTCATTCCCATATTGTCTGAGAACATCTGCATTTTATTATCTAATAGTTTTATAATTTTTATTTCAATATAAGCTTATTCTTAATGATTCCAACTTCTCCAAAGACTAAGCAATTTAAAAACACAGAGAAGATTAAGCAACATATGTTTTTGCATTTGGTTTCAAAATTGCCCAATTCTATATTGACCTGGCTTGAGAACCTCTCATGTGAAAATGCAACAGTTAAGTTTTAATGTGTCTATAATGAGTCAACAGTGTTATGTGTCTGGCATAAAAACAGAAAAATAATATTGCCACTGCATACTGTACTGAAAAGATCACACTTAATCTGTTGAAATTGACATATTACATTTTAAAATGGGCATTGCAAAGACCATCCCAAGTTAATACCCGGGACTGGAGCATTTTAACAAAAAATCCATGGATGAATGTGCACAAGAACTGGGGAAGCATAGCCTGGCACAGAGAAGGGTGAAAGGAGACACTGCAATCATCGTCACATTGTGCAGTGCCGAACGTTGAAAAGGGAGAAAGCTGCTTCTGAGTGCATTCGGAGGGCAAGGGGGGAAGTTGCATGAGGCGGCTTTAACCCAAGCTAGCACAGAGCTTCCTAGCAACGAAGCTTTTGCGCGGAAGGAGCATGGAGCACGCTCTTTCATTTGTCAGAAACTTCGCCAGTGGCACACAGAAGTGGGCAGAGGCTGCGACTTACAACTTAGACATTCTTTTGTCGCTTGATTTAAAGGATGGACTGAGTGATCACCACAGACCCAAGCAATAACTGTATCCTGACTTCAAATTGTAGTGATGTGAGAGCAAGAAATTTGCAACCATCCGTACTCAACCAAATATGCTCCCCTTATGAAATAGGAAAGAATATTTGCAAATGTCAGGACAAAATAAATGCATCGACTTCTTGTGTTGCGGGGTATTATATAATAAAAAGCAATTTAAGTAAGCCTGAAAGACAGTTCTATCCAATAAACTCAAGTCTGTTTTATCCAATAACTTTTTTTCTAATATTCTCATAATTTGCAGGCCAAGCATATCTCTGCTCCTCGAAGACATTTAGATTTTCTGTAAGCTTAATTGCAATGCACTCATTATTCAGAGATTTCCACTGAATACCATTTCCTTTGAGCCAAGAGATATTTGGGGAAAAAGATACAGAATTTAACCACTGAGATATCTTCACTGGGAGTGCCTGGGTTTACAGATCTAAAGATCAAAGGTACTTAAAATTTAAATTCATACATTTTAGTTGAACATGCAGATTGGTTAAATGAGAGATTGGGAATTCTCACACATTTACCAATAGTTCTGAATTTGCATATATGTGTATAACATTGGCATTTTACTTGCATACATTGGCATTGTATACACTATTTTTACTTGTAACTAAATTTCTTATTTGATCCTTAAAGCAAACCCAAGTGTTTTATTATATTAACTAATATAAATAGATACTGAAGCTCAGAAAGTTTGGGAAGAGAATCCAGGGTTATGGAATTAATCGATTTCATGACCAGCAAAAGAACTCAGTTAATTTAGTTCTAAATTTTGTTTTATTACATGTCTGCCTCATCACTTCAGAAGCAAATTCTTGTATAAAGTCATAGAGTCATTGCAGATATTTTCTGATTATTTCCATGTGTACCAAACCGTAGCAAAACAATGCGGATTGTGCCAGTAAAAATTCAGCAAGTATAGGTCCTTCTCACTGTGCCCTCCCGTAGTGAGAGGGCAGATAATGCATCTAACCTAATGCTTTATTTAGAGCCAGAGTTCACAGTGAGAAGGGCTTGCTCTCTGCTCTCTGACAGCTTACACCTTCCATGTGCACATAGGAAGGTACGGCCAGACCGCTGCAAAACTGAAGCCTTTAGGATTTCCCTTTGTATTGCTAGGACTGTGGAGCTAGCTTGCTATAGCAAAAGCTAGGACAACGGAAGGTTTAAAAACACACACACATTTAGGAGAGAGTGTGAACAGAGAACAGAAAAACTTTTTGACTTTGTAAAGCAACACATCATTTTCCCTCTGTTCCCGGAGTCTCAGGGTGTGGCAAAAGTTAAACCCAATATGTGGAAAGTGTGGAAACAGTTGAAATACTACTGATGTTTAGACTATTTCATAAACTGGACAGCATTTTTTCTTCACATACATATTTTAATAGAATCCATTAATGAAAAATTGAAAAGGCAAAAGAAAAATGAGACAGATTGTTAACAATGATGACATTGTATCAGGGAATCTTATAAAATCCAGCACCAAACATCCTGAAATTGGCAAAAAAATTTTAAAAAAGGATATACATGAAAAACATAGTTTGCATTCTTAAAAAATGGCAATCCTGATTATAATAATTTATGTGATGTACTTTCAATTATGACTCATTTTCACTAGTCACATTAATGATTACATATGAAGATTCAGGAGATTCACATGGTCGGCACATTTTATTTGATAACTACAGGAATATCTAGCTGATGCTGCAGGCTGTGGATGAGAACACAGAAGGAATTGAGACTGTCTGACCCAAGCACCTCTCCCACTCACAGATCGTGTGACCACTGACACATTGCTCTCAAGTCTGCCATTAGTGAAAGGGTCTCGTAGTTCCTCACTTCTTGGGTTTATTGTAAAGATCAGTGAGTCAATAGAGAGACTCACTTGTTAGCATGACACATGGCACAAAGCGAATTTTTCACAATGTCATCACCGTTATTCTCAGTAGTAGTTTTTTTCTGTACGTTTGATTGAAATGCTCACATTTTTAGAATATTTAGAGGAACATTCAAGTAGTTTGATCAATTTAACTCCTAAACATGTTGGTAAAATGTCTTGCCTGGAATATATTTATCTTTAAAACACATGAGAAATCATCCTTTACTTTCATAAAGTTTATTGTGGATTATTTTTCTTTATTATAACCTAAAATTATATGGAACACAGTCACTCAGTTTTTCTTAATTACTAAGCACTATGAAAAAACTCCAATTTCCAAAAGTAATAGGTGAATTATAGTTCAATATGTATGTGCCTGTATTATTTCCTCTAAATCCTAATTGCTAATATTAATTACCAATACTCATGCTAATCATAATGCTAATGCTAATTTCTCACCATCCTAAAATTGAAAATAAATAAAAATGATTTTAGAACAGTGAATATCTCTTGTATTGGATGATCCTTGTATGTCTGAATTTGCAAGAGTGGCTTCCATTGCCCATGTTATTTCATGTCATGTCTGAACATGAATAAATTGACACCAAGTACATCCTCATGATGCAGACAGAGACTTGTGGCCCAAATGTAGATGACTCATCCTTGTGGCTAAATGGCAAACATAGGCTACTCATGGGCTGTACCAAAGATGTTTTGAAGATGGTGTTGATTCTGATCATCCAAAGGTGCATTTAATAACAATACAAATTTAAATATATCTAAGGCAGTACACACACACACGCATGTATACACATACATACGAGGCATCGTATGTGTAACTGGGGCATAGCATGGTATATATCCTTAGGTGTTGCTATGTATATCATTGCAGTACAACAGCAGCTTCTGACATCATCTTGTCCAATGTATGTAAAGAATTATTGATTAATAATGATCAAATTTATTTAAAAGCATTTTGGAATAGATACATTTCTAGATACCAATTCCAAAGTATCAAGAATACTATTTTAAAATTTTTTATTCCAACTTTTAGGAGTTTGCTGCCTACTGGCTAATTTGTATGCCGTTATTTTAATTCCCTAGAAAGTCACCATTTTATTTGGAAGACTCTAGGTGATATCAGCACCACCCACTGTAGCACTGATGGAAGGGAGCAACACGTCCTCTACTGACTTCACCTTCATGGGCCTGTTCAGCAAAAAGGAAACCTCAGGCCTGCTTTTTGCTATCATCACTGTCATCTTCTTCACTGCACTGATGGCCAATGGAGTCATGATTGTCCTGATCCAAACTGATCTGCGCCTCCACACCCCCATGTACTTCCTCCTCAGCCACCTCTCCTTCATTGACATGACGTACATCTCCACCATCGTGCCCAAGATGCTGATCGATTACCTGCTGGGTCAAAGGACCATCTCCTTTGTGGGGTGCACCGCTCAACACTTCCTCTACCTTACCCTTGTGGGAGCCGAATTCTTCCTTCTGGGCCTCATGGCCTATGACCGCTATGTGGCCATCTGCAACCCTCTGAGGTACCCTGTCCTCATGAGCCGCCGGGTTTGTTGGATGATCATAGCAGGTTCCTGGTTTGGTGGCTCTTTGGATGGCTTCCTCCTAACCCCCATCACCATGAGCTTTCCCTTCTGCAATTCCCGGGAGATTGACCACTTCTTTTGTGAGGCACCCGCGGTGCTGAGACTGGCATGTGCAGACACGGCCCTGTACGAGACGGTGATGTACGTGTGCTGTGTGCTGATGCTGCTGGTTCCTTTCTCTGTGGTGGTCGCGTCCTACGCGCGAATCCTGACCACCGTCCACCGCATGAGCTCTGTGGAGGGGAGGAGGAAGGCGTTTGCCACCTGCTCCTCTCACATGACTGTGGTGACCTTGTTCTACGGCGCCGCCATGTACACCTACATGTTGCCACACTCTTACCACACCCCTGCCCAGGACAAAGTCCTCTCCATGTTCTACACCATCCTCACACCCCTGCTGAACCCCCTCATCTACAGCCTGAGGAACAAAGATGTGACTGGAGCTCTGAAGAGGGCGCTGGGGGGGTTCAGGGCTTCTCAGAGAGTGTCGGGAAGTGTCTTTTGACAGTCAGCTCCTTCCCAGGCAGCTGGACGGGGGACTGTGGCCATGGTGGCCGTGCTGTCACTGAAGGAGTAAACAGAAGGGACGACGTGGTATCGTGGTTGTATACCGCTTTTCATTCACGGTTCCCACAGATTTTGTTGCAGTGTTGGGGTGCTCAGAAGTGGGCCTCAGGAAACAGAGTCTCTGACTTTCTCCTGCCCTTTGTTCACCTGCTCCTCTTTCTCCCCAAAGCAGGCCTTAGAAACTAAAGTATTCTCTAACCTTCCCCACCTTGTGGCCATAAAGAAATTCTTTGATCCGCCTGCCTGAGTGTAGGTCATAAGTCCGCGTGGCAGTGCGGCCCTGCCTCAATCCCTGGGGGAAGGGACGCTGCACCCAGGGGCCGAGGATAACTTGAGCAGGCAGGGCTGGCTGCGGCCCTGCTTGTGCACTAACAGCAGATCACAGCCTTCTCGTACAGACACGTCTACGCAGCCGCCTGTGCCTCAATCGCGCGATCCCACAGTCTCCGTTAAAGGCCCAAGAGCACGGGGGTATGGAGAGCTTCTGGACAGTTAAACCTGAAGAGGCTTGCAAGGCAAACAAGAACTCATTTACATGGCTGGGAGGGTGGCACGCTGCAGTGCCATGGGAACAGAAGCTCCTGCGCTTGAGACCTTTCCAGACCTTGCCCCATGTATCTTGTCATCTGACTGTTCGTTCATATCCATTGTAATATTCTTTATAATAAACTGGTAAACTGGAGTCAGTGTTTCCCTGAGTTCTGTGAGCCACTCTAGCAAATTAATCAAGCCCAAGGAGGGGCCGTGGGATTCTCGGTTTGTAGGTCATCAAAAGCACGGGTAAAACCACCCACGGCTTGCAACCACATTGGAGATGGAGGCCAGTCTTGCAGGCCAGGCCCTCGCCCCATGGGGTCTGGCACTTTGTCCCGGGAGGTGGCATCAGGATGGAGCTGACGTGATGACAGCAAATGGCACCCACTGCAGAACTGATTGCTTGCTTGGTGTGTGGGAAGCCCCCATGTGTTTGATCACAGAAGTCTTCTGTGTTGGTCGTTGTGTGGTGTGAGAGCAGATGGAAAACGTGAGTGTGTTTTCTCTCCACACTCAAAAAAAAGTGAGTATTTAAGAAGTCCCCTTTATTGCTCTTCTGTCTTCTCTTCCTCCCTACTTTGTCTTCCCTTTCCCCTGCCCTGCGCACATGTATTCAAAATAAATACCTAGTGGCTTCCAGAAACACAAATCGGAAAGTTTTTCCCTGGAATTTTACCTTTTGAAGGTTACATAAATTTCACATGAAATTTTAAATGGCATGAACTATATCAAAGAGTGCAGGGAGGACGGTGGTACTTTTAGGATTTGTAACACTACTGCGTAACCCTAGCTCACCATCTAAGGATAAAAGAAACGCCATCGTTTCTACTTCAGACCTAGCCTTTTAGGAAGACAGCTGGTGTAGCTACCTATGTGCTCCCGTTTGCAAGGTCTCAGGAGGAGTCATTGGATATACTTTTCTTAAACAGCCATCATACTCACTACAATCATTAGGTGCTTGTTATTTTCAGCAAAAATAACAGATTTTAACTTTTGTTTGTTTGTAACACATTAGTAAAACTGTTTTTCATAGAACTTAAGTCTGGCAGACGAAAGAAAAGGGTGGGCATGTCCCAGAGAAGACAACACGCGCACATGGCATGTCTGAGGGGGTTTCCAAAGCACTGGAAAAACGCACGGGGTGGAGGCAGAACACAGAAAACGCTTTTCAGACACGCCACAGTTCCGTCAAGGTTAGGTGGTTATCAGCCTGGTCCTGGGGCCAGGTCAGCATTTGTATGAGTACTCCCACAGATCCGGGAATCGAGGGGAAAGCATGTGGCAAATCACGTTTGGGGTCCTGTATGGTTATATAAAGAGTCCACTCAGGGATCAAAGGGGTGACTTCATGCGATGTTTACTTCACCATGTGGAGTTGCCATCACAGGAACACGAGCACGGTGACAGTCATAGTCACATTGGTCAGTCTCTGCCTAAAACTGAACAACAGATATGCCTTGGGAGGTTTGTCGTCCTTCAAAGACCTCACAACAAATGAAGCCACACTTACTGTGAGTTCCAGGATGCAGGCAAGAACAGCGGGCCTCACGGAGGTAGGGAACGTCTGTGTGGTGACACTTTTCATTAGTGGACTGGATAGCAGGGTTTCAAGGAATCTGACTGATAGGACAGTACGTCCCTCAGAAACAGCTTCATTCATTCATTTGTTCATTCACTCATTCTTTTTCCATAGCTGTGAGCAAGACAAGAAAAGCACCTGCATTCAAGAAATTTACTTTCCAGTTAGGGAAGGACAATGAAAATAAGTACACACATAGACACACACACACACACACATCATACATACACACATACATACACACATGCACACATACATACACATACATGCATACACCATACATACACATGCATACACACATACATACACATACACACATACACACAGAGACACATACATACATACACACACACACACACATACATACACACACACACACACACACACACACACGCACACAAGCCAGCAAGCGAACAGCAGCAAACTCGCAGCCGCACCGCGGCCCGCAGTCGCCCTGACCAAAGCCTCCGCACCCACGCGCTGCGCTCGCGCACGCCCCTCCCTGGGTGGGCTCCTCACAGACGCGCGCCGTGGTTCGGACGTGGTTTGCTCGTCCCCGCCAACGCCGTGCGGCAATCCAGTCCCAGTGTGACAGTGTCTGGGGGGCAGGTGGGTCCGTGTCCCCGTCCCCTCCGCGCCCGCCCTCGACCTCGGCAGCAGCCCACCCGTCCCCGCAAAACTAGCCGTGGGGTTCTGCTCCGGAGCCTGCATAGCCGCAGTCTCGGGGGAGACGTTAAACCGAAACGACTCACGTTGTATCGCAGCGCGGCCTGGCCACGATATACACTGGGCAGCGGCTCTCGGCGCCCCAAAATGGCACTTCCGATTTCAGCACATCACGAGACTCAGACGATCTTTGCCATCGCAGCGGATGCGATCCAAGTTCCTCCTGTCCCCTTCCCTAGCCCCAGGTCGCACCGCTTCCGGCCCTGCTCTCCCTCCCGCGGCCGCGCCCCCTCGAGCTCCGTGTGGAACCCGACCGCCCGCCGGCCCGTCCTCCACGCCGCCCGCCGGCCTTGCTGCCCGCGGGGCGGCGGCCGACAGAGATCTCGGCTCTGGTCCTTGTCCGCGTCTGACCTTTCCCTCACACAGAAGACACTGGGTCCCCTTCCGCAGACCCACCGCTCACACCCAAGAGTTCCAACACCTCGCCCAGCCTTACGAGGTGGCCGGCCGGACCTGACCCGCAGGGGAGAGAGGAGCCCGACGGCTGCCCGGCCCTGCGGCGGCCCCACCGGCGGGACTCCTGGCGCCCGGGAAGGCCCGATCGGGACTGGCAAACTGCAGCACCTGGTGGCCGTCACGGATCCGCACGACCTCGTGCCTTTTCGCAGGCCTCAGAAAGGCTGGTCAAAGGCAGTCAATCATGAAAAACTTAAAGAAGTCAGCCACGAACCGGACGAAAACCCTGCTCTTTTCCCATCTCGCCGAACGGAGGTCTAAAATAGACCGCCACAAACCCTGCCTCGGCCCAGGGACCTTAGTTTCGAATATGCATTTTTTCTACCGATATGCTCCAGATGTAAGACGTTAGCTCCAAAAATTAGACAAAGACCCTCAAATCCCACAAAAGCCTCTCCTGAACCTGGCCTTCAAGGTCTTTAATAACCGGGACCAGGAAGAAAAACTGGAGAAACAAAAGGGACAGAGCTAGAGACCAGCTGCCTGCCGCAGCTATCCGGGGCTCCGCCAACGACGCCCCTGTCCGTAAAGGCACGAGGGCCAGAGCACCTGGGCAAAGCACCTGGGGACCGTGCTTTAGATGTGGCAAAGAGGTCACTGGGCAAAGGCTTGCCCCGACCCTAGGTCTCCCCGGCCCCTGTCCTGATTGTGGCAAAAATGACCACTGGAAGATGGACTGTGAGCAAAGCTCTCAAGGTAGAGTCCCATCCCTTCGCTCTGGACAACAGGACTCCCCGGCCTCGACCTTCCTGACCTTCTGGGCTTAGCCTCTGAGGACTGAGGCTGCCCGGTGACACAGCCCCAGCAGACTAACTCCAGGGAGCCCAGGGCGATACAGACAGTGGCAGGGAGGCCAATGTCCTTTCTCTGCTCTGTGCGAATGCAGGCCCCACCTGCCCATCAAAGACAGCCATCGCGGGGGTTGACGGCCTCATTTCAAAACCCCTCTCTCCGCCACCTCATAATTGCTCACTTCTTAACTCACCTTTGCCCGCTCCCTTTTAATCATCCCCAGCTGCCCAACCCCTGTTTTAGGCTGAGATACACTCTCCAAATTCCGAGCCTCCCTTAGGCTTACGCCCTTATCACGTAGCTCAGACCTCCCCACCTCCTCCTCCTCACCATACCTGGCTCAAAAGAACCCGCTCTTCCCTCCCCTCTGGTTAACCCTACAGTCCGGGACACCTCCGCTCCCTCCGCAGCCCCCATCACAGGCCAGTCCAGGTCCACCGAACGGACCCCTCTTCCTGTCCCTGTCAAGCACAGTATCCTCTCTCCCTAGAAGTCCAAAGGCCTTCAGTCTATAATCAAGTGCCTTCTTTCGGAACCTCTTAAAACCCACCAATGCCCCTTATAATACTCCAATTCTACCAGTTAAAAAGCCTGGTGGACCCTGTCGCCCAGTGCAGGGTCTTAGAATCGTTAACCAGGCCGTGCTCCCTGCCCGCCCAGGGTTAACCAGAGGGGAGGGAAGAGCAGGTTCTTTTGAGCCAGGTATGGTGAGGAGGAGGAGGTGGGGAGGTCTGAGCTACATGATAAGGGCGTAAGCCTAAGGGAGGCTCGGAATTTGGAGAGTGTATCTCAGCCTAAAACAGGGGTTGGGCAGCTGGGGATGATTAAAAGGGAGCGGGCGAAGGTGAGTTAAGAAGTGGCACTTCCCCACCCACCATCCCACCCCTCGTCGCTACTGCCGCTCACTGCACTGTGCCGACCTCAAAGATGCCGTCCTCACCCTGCCACACCCTGACTCTGAAATCTCTTTGCTTTCACGTGGAAGGACCCTGACGCTCTCCAATCACGACGACTACCGTGCGCAGCCCTCCCTCAGGGATTCTGCGACAGCCCCCACCTCTTTGGTCAGGCCCTGGCCTCCAACCTGTCTACTTTAGACCTAAACCCCAGTGACCTCCGATATGTAGATGACCTCCTCCTGGCAGCCCTTCCTCCGAGCTTTCTCGCGGACACACTGTCACCCTTCTAAATTTTCTAGCAACAAAAGGATATGGAGTATCCCCCACAAGGCCCAAATTTCCACCTCTCAGCTCACATATTTGGGACTCACTCTCACGGCCCA